>QEPC01004481.1:121667-141351 GCA_003113815.1 Sphenodon punctatus
CCGCTGCTAGGGTCATCCACTCAGCCCGTCGTTTCAACCATGTGCAGCCTCTCCTCTCCTCCTCACTTCACTGGCTCCCCCTTCCACAACACATCCTTCACAAACTCCTGGTGTTCACATACAAATCCCTTCACAACTTGGCTCCCTCTTACCTCTCAGCCTTACCTCTCCTTACACACGCACTCTTCGCTCCTCCTCTGCCCCCTCCCTCGTCTCCCCTGCTCCCCTAACCGTCTTCGTCCCTTCTCCCTTGCTGCCCCCCATGCCTGGAACTCCCTCCCTCCCCACATCCACCTTGCCCCCTCCCTCTGCACCTTCAAATCCCTCCTCAAAACCCACCTCTTTCTCCCTGCCTTTCCTGACGCCTGCTAGAACTTTCCTTCAATATTTACTGTCTGCCCTCCCCGCAGACTCCTGCCTAACTGCAACCAAGCCAAGCACGTGCACGTGAGACTTTGCATCCGCTGAATGTTATTTATCCCGTGTCTCTCCCTATGTCCCCTCTCCTTGTCTCCCCCCTCTGTGTCTATTAGATTGTAAGCCATAGGCAGGGACCGTGTCTATCTCATCGTTCGGTAAAGCACCAGGTACACAGCTGGCGCTATACAAATGCTTATAATAAATAATGATAAAAAGAAAAAGTTTCCTTCCTATATATTTGATTGTTGGGCCATTAATCCTTGTACCCCTGATGAAGGATTTTCACTCGAAACGTGTTGGGTTAGGGTTGAATGTACTGTACATTGCATATTGCATTTCTAGTTTTACATTGTCATTTTTGGCATTTTTAACGTTTATTGTTGTTAGTGTATATTTTGAGTAAAGTCTTTCATAGTTACAGTGCCCCCCCTCCCTTCTTTTGGCTTGACTGAACAGAGGCATGCTCCTTTTTGAGCTAACAGGTATCAAGTAGCTCCATTTCCTACAAGGAAAGTCATTTTGCCACTGGAATGACTACAGCCTGCAGGGTGAATGAGCTCCAAGCTGTATTTCTGGAATTCTGAAACTTTTTCACAGTGAAGACTGCTTACTAATAAAGATTGTTTCATGGGCAACTTCTATTCCCCTTGTGACCAATTTCGTGGTGGCAATTGCAGCACAGGGAAAGTAAAGTGAGGAAAGTATTGAGATGTTTGTAAGGAAAAAAGGATTCTTGTTCCTTTTTGAAACAAAACTATTCCATGTGCTCTTCATTTCATTTCCTACTTTCCTTCTGTTCCATTTCTCCCCACTTGATCCCTGCCTACATAGACTTCTGATTCCTAGAAGTATAGATTTTAAGTCCCATGGACCCACTGTGATAATTTAGTCTGATCTCCTGTGCAACACAGACCACAGACATTCACTCAGTAATCCTTAAATCCAGTCCATAACTTTCTGCTTATCCCCCTTCAGAGTTTTTTTTGGAAGGGGTTTGACCCCAACGAAAGCTATACATCTGTTTGTTTTGTCTTAAAATTTGTGAGTTTTGCTGTCTCCAAGAGAACCATATCTAAATGGCTGTGTCTCAGTGAATCTTTCCACTGTGGCAGGCCAGCAGCTCAATGGCTATATCCAGGGACCCGTATTCACCGTGTTTTCCCTATTGGTGACAATGAACATGGACTCCTGGGTTATATCATTTCCTATTTAACGTCAGACAAACTTTCTTCATTCGAAAGCTTCTAATCTGTTTCTGATAATCTCAGATTTACAAAGGAATCAAAAGGAGTTTTGTGTACATTCACTAAATGCTGCATGCTGAAGTTCTGCTTCAGTAACGTTACTCTGTTTTGAGAACATTTTGAGGAGGTCTTTGTCTTGTTTATATGTAATCTCCTGATTGGAGTGTGTAGAGTTACCTTATTAAAGACATGGACTGTTTGTCCCTGATCTGATTGTTGCTGGTAGGCACTAAGGCTACAGATAATAAATAATGGTGAGAAATCTGCTTGTTAGAACCAGGAGGTTTTTAAGTTTGAAGTCTCACTTTGGCACGTAGAAGAGCATGCTAAAGATTTGTGATAATATTGGGTGGTTTTAGACAGATACAGAGGTAACCTGCCCTCGTAGCTGCTCTGGGAGTGCCCCCTCTCTCCCCGGTATCTGCTTGCTTTCAGCTCTGATTGGGTCTGCTTTAGATGGGCTCAGCAGGTTTCCAGCACACCCCCACCCCAGAGTTGCAGACAATCACCCGACACTCTAGACTGGCGCCTGTAACTCTATGGTATTGCCAGGGACCCGTATTCATTGGGTATGGCCAAAGAATGATCTACATGGTATTGCCAGCTGGAAGTGGAGCTGCAGTGTGGGTCTGCCGAGCAGATGGACAGCAGCTCCACTCTGGGCCTGTGCCCCGGGTTTGGCTAGCCGAGTTCACTGGCGATGTTCTGGGATATCCCAGAGCGCTGCTAGTGTAGCTTCCCGGGAGCAGGCACAGCCTGCTCTGCTTCAACATCTGGCGGGGAACCTTCAGACAGACCGGCTAGCCCGGGGGTGAAGCGGACTGCCCCCAAAGCTGCCGTCTGCCTGTTTACACCCATTGTGATGTATATCTTCACAGAGCGGTTATATATATATATATATATATATTTAACAAACAGCCAAAGATATATAGGTAATAAAGTCTTCCTAGTCTTTTCAGGCTGATCATTTATACAGAAATTTGAACGTTCATACATCGTACTCCACCTAGTTCTCATTAGCATGTTCTGTACTGTTTAACGTCCTTGGACCACATAGATGTTTAAATGTATGGCTGCATGTTAAACAGTATGTAGCTTTTAACGTTTGCACAGAAGCTATAGATACGTTACCTTCTGGGATTAGTGGGTACTCTTCTGGCTAAGGACAAAGCCTGAGAGTCAAGTGACCTGAATTTTAGCTCTGTCACAGATTTCTTGTGTGATTTCAGTTAAAAGTCACTTAAACTTGATGAATCTCCATCTCCTTAACCCCAGTGTAACAAGATACTACTTCAGAACTCTGGTGTCATTAATGATTATAAGCATTGGGCATACTCAGAAGATGGAACTGCAAAGGATTATTGTATTTTTCTCACTTTGAAATGCTTTTTAAAAAAAATCTTAACATTAAACTCAAAATATTTAATAATGTATCTTATTAGAAAAGAGGGGGAATGTATGTGCGTTCTTTCACAGGCAGCCACTATACTGGAGGGATTTCTTTCTTGTATGCAACTTTGTGGGGAAATCATAAAATGTGATCAATTTACATATACATTTACAAATATTTAAATACTGTTTTCTAGGGATGTGCATGCAGTTTGCTTGTGGGATGATAAAGGTCCAGCAAAAATCCACCAGGCTTTAAAAGAAGACATTCTTGATTTTATTAAACAAGCACAGGCAGTAAGTTTTTAACCTCCAGTCTTTTATTTTTTATAACATCAAGTCTTTTAAAAATGTTAAACGCTTACCTCTCAAATATGGCTTGTTGTAGGAACTTCTGCCACAGTTAAATATTGCATTTTAGGAGTGGGTGTACCTTGTTTTGAATGTCACAGTTACAATGTTAAACCACTTGTAACTCTAACATTAATTTCATCTTGAGTGTTTATCCTGACCAAAGACCATATCACTGAAGCACTTCTCTGACTGATTCTGACAATATAGGAGCTGGCAGTTATATTGAATAAGAGATCTGGTTATTTTTTGTTTATCCAGAACTACTTCGGGAGTCTCATTTTGAAATATTCCTTTATTCATTTGCCCATTTGGCTTTATAAATAAAAGCACTTATTGTTGAAACTTTGAATTGATGCACAGTTAAGCATCATAGTTTTTCTTGTAGTTGAAGAAAAGGAGAGGAACAAAAATTTCTTTTTAGTGGTGGGTTAGTGCTACATAGAAAATTCATTTTTGAATATGTGATTAGCAAGCTCATTATCTTGCCACAGTAATAAGGAGAATACACCCAAGTTGAGATGTTATAGGAGAGGCTGTCATCCATCCCAAAAAAGTTAGAATTGAGACCATATTTGAGGTTTCTTTTAAAATGTTGAATATTTGTGTGTATCCATTCTTGAAATATTTTTAAAATTAGAGCTGGAGTTTCAGAAGCAAATTTGTCTGAAAACAAAGCCCTAGATGTAATTTTCAAAATCACCCAAGTGACTGAGGAGCCTAAAGGCCATTTTCAAAAGTGCAGAAGTAACGTTGGGCTCCTAAATCCCCTTGCTCCTAATTGCCAGACTTTCTTTTGAAAACTGGATTTAGGCTCCCAAGATATTTTAGTATGCTTTTCAAAATTTTACACAAATCTTAAGATCAGGGAGAAACTTGCTGTTTAATAGCACCTTGCTATTTGTTGTTGTGTTTAAAAATGCCAGTTTAATTTTTCTGTGAATACTAGAATGTTTGGTAAACTCAACAGAGTGTATTTTGATACCTTAACATTTCCAGTCTATTGTTGAAAATAAGAGCAGGTATTGTTAAACATAAAAGCAGGTGTATAAAGTTAATTGCAGTTCAGAATGACCTGTTCATAAGAGAACTTTCGTAGAGACTGAGAAATGCAAAAAGAAAATAAGGCTAAAAGTACATGATCTTCTTACAGTTCTTTTCCCTCCAACAAAACCCTTTCTTATCTGGGTGCCAATTCAGCAAACCATTTCTAGATAGTGAAGCAATTTTAAGTACATGCTTAAATTTAAAGCATATGCTTTATATTAGTCCAGTTGAGTTTAATGCTGTTTTATTTCTGTTTATATGTTAGCCGCCCCGAGTCACTTGTGTGTGAGAGGAGGTGGGGTAAAAGTGCAATAAATAAATAAATAAATAATGGTGCTTTAAATGTGGTGAAGTGGTTGGTTTTTGTTTTGTTTTGTTGAACTGGGAACTTGGGCATGATGCATTTTCTGTTTTTATAAGTTGTAGAAAATGGACAAACAATCCATTATAATCCATTTGGTATAGCTCATTGTATTTCCATGGCAAAAAAGAAAGTAGGCATTTCTTTGTGATGTGTCACCATTGCAAGATTGTGTTAGCAAAGAGATTTCTGAAAGCAGAGATCTTTGCATATTCTTTATGTACAATGAATACTTATTTTCCCTTAACTTTCTACTACATATATGAAGTAGAAATGCATTGTGTTGCTCTATAAGCATGTTTATGTATGAACTCATCTGTTGTTTCAGAGAGTGCTGAGTCACCAAGATGATACAGCGTTACTAAAAGCATATATTGTAGAGTGGCGCAAATTCTTTACACAGTGCGATATCTTGCCCAAACCATTTTGTCAACTAGAGATTACCTTAATGGGTAAACAAGGCAGCAAAAAGAAATCCAATGTAGAAGACAGTATTGTGCGAAAGGTAAGTGATGTTTGGTGCTCCATAACATAATAGTGTTTTTATGTTGGATACATGCCAAAGAGGAGGGATGAAATTATACCAACACCATAGTAACGGGCTGTGGCTTTATTTAAATATGCTGATCAGAGCAATAGCATTGCAGCTTTTACTCCTCTTACGTTATTGGAACATAATTTTACTCTCTAATTGTCTGTTACATCTCTGAAATCTTACTGCATCTGCTCCCTGTGTTCTAGATCTGTAGATCTAGATCTCAATTATAGATATCCTTTCAGTGTGTGCGTGCGCACACACATTATATCATATAAAAATACCGTTCTCGTCTTGCTTGCCCCTAGTGGGGTGGAAGCATAGGAGGTGGAGGGAAAAAGAGGCAAAAGGCTTAAAAGATTTCTAATCTTTTTTTAAAAATCCGTATTTTCACATAGGGGTAGCATGTTGCCAGTAACCCTGGTAGAGGCATAGTATTTACCCTGTTACCACAAGGTACAACTTTAATTTGACATTGTTAACTTGATGCAATTACCTCAACATACCTTTTTTCACCTCAGAGAAGCTCTTAATATTTTTATTTCATAAAGAAGTAGAGAAGTTCAGTTTCAGTTTATTAAGGCGTGATCCTTGATCATTGCCACAAATATAATAAATAAATACAAAACAATTCAACCATTTCATTACTAAAGGTCCACCAGCTATGCAACAAATGCCTATAACTTATAAACGACATTATTGTTTAGCATCTGAAATGACCTAAATGCAAGGTGTAAATTTAAATAGACAATATAAAATAAAAGTAGAATTGCTATATCAAGCTAGCAGAGGCTTAAATCCAAGAAAATTCCTCCTCAACCCCATTGCTCGGATTAGGAACTACATCACACTATGCGTTATCTCAGGGTCTGTATCCAAAAGGGCCATCTGCATAAGGAACAAATGCGAAGCTCCGTAAAGATGTAGGAAGCATTCCAGTCAAGTAAAGAGGACGATAGTTGAAACATGAGGCACTTAACAGGTTATCAAGGGTAGTTCTTGGTAATCTGTAGTAATCCTTCCCCACCCTTTGTTAGAGCAAATGAATCTGCCGTGACTCTTGGATCTAAAAACTAGAGAATATTACAAAAGAAAGCAGAACTGGCAGCAAAGCAGAGGAGATAACAGTACAAAGTGGCAGAAGTTTTGACATGCTGGCTGTATAGTTTTCTTTTCTTTGCCACTCCAGACGGTTCCTGACCATGTTTTCAAAGCCTCTGTTAATTTGTTTCCTTGAAATTTCTATTGAGACTTTTTTTTCCTTAGAAACAATATAAAAAGTTTACTGGGATGGATAGCTAAAAAGAGAAGTTTTCATTTACAAGGGACGTTGACGATGTCTTCCTTTGCTTTATTACAAGTGAATCCTTTAATTCATTAAAAATAGTTGGCTAAAGGCTGCTTTTTGAAGAGCGTAATTTATTCATCAAAAATGCTAAAATTTAGTAGTTTGGTTTGAGTAGCATTTAGAAAAAGCCAGTTTATCTGCATGCTTTAAAATTGTATCATGCATAGATACTTTTCTTAAACTACAATATATAAATGGCACAACCACTGCATATTACCTTATTGTGTATATTATTATAAAACCTTTGCGTGTTGGAAATAAGTGATGGACTTATGCTGAAGTTTCCAGCCTTTGAGATGTTAACATATGAATGAATACATCTAAAACATAAGAAAGTCAGTACCAAGAGTGAAGGTAACAGTGGCATATATCCCTACAAGTTGTATGAATTAAAACATGGGTTTATAGGTTTACATAGTCTGTTTTGAGTGAGAAGGAAACTTTAAAATGCATTTGAAATATACACTCTTGCTATCTTATAAATATGGTGAAAGAACATCAAAACTGTAGAAACATCTTCACGTTTTCATGCCATTTTAAATTAATCTGATATAGTCTGAACAATAAATATCTAGTGCTGCACAACAAAACTCAGGCAGGGCAGTCTTGTTACACAGACTATAGGAGAGGCTGTGGCAAAAGGATGTTTTTTATGCAGCTTAACTCATCTGCTTGTCATGAGGTGGCCACTGTAGTAAGTTGCATGATGCAAAGAAAGGGAAAAAATTATTATACTCGCTATATTTGCATAATAATTACTTTTATATTTATTTATTTAATGATTTCTACCCTGCCCCATCCAGCCTCATGGCAGCTCAGGGCATCTTACATAATTTAAAACAGATAAAAATATACAAAAGGGGGGGTGGGTGGGTTTACAAAGACAATAAATACGATAAAAAGAGATCAGACCTGCTGACTAAAAATCCCACCCCCATCCCTTTTAACTCCCTCCCCCAAAGACCTGGACAAACAGCCAGATCTTACAGGCCTGGTGGAAGGCCAACAAGCTGGGAGCCAGGCGAGCCGCCTCTGGGAGGGAGTTTCACAGCCGCGGTGTGACCACCGAGAACGCCCTCTCCATCGTGGCCCCCCAGTTTACCCGGGGGACCTCCAAGAAGGCGCCCCTAGTGGATCGCAGAGATCGTTCCTGGGCCTGGGGAGTGAAGCGGTCTCTTAGGTAGGAGGGGCCCAGGCCCTGTAGGGCTTTAAAGGTCAACACCAGCACCTTGAATTGGGCCCGGAACGCTATAGGCAGCCAGTGCAGAGCCTGGAGCACTGTTGTAATGTGCTCCCTATGGCCCATCCCCGTCAGGAGGTGGGCTGCAGCATTCTGCACCAACTGCAGCTTCCGAACCGTCACCAAGGGCAGCCCCACGTAGAGTGTGTTGCAGTAATCCAACCTAGAGGTGATGAACGCATGGATGAGGGTGGCCAGGTCAGAGCTTGAAACATACGACTGGATCCTACACGCAAGATGTAATTGGCGAAAGGCTTCCTTTGTCACTGCCTCCACCTGACAATCCAGGTGGAGGCCGGAATTCAAAAGGACCCCCAAACTCTGCACCTGCGGGGCCAGCGGGGGACAGATCCCCTTCACAAGTGGGGCCATCGCCTCAGCTGCCCTACCTACCAACATCACCTCCGTCTTATCAGGGATCCGCCTCAGTCTGCTCAGCCTCATCCAGTCGCTCACTGTTGTCAGGCACTGGGAAAGCATCAAGACTGCAGGACCTGGGTCTGCTGAAAAGGAGAGGTATAGTTGGGTGTCATCAGCATACTAGTGGAAACCCACACCAAACCGTCTCACGACCTCACCCAGGGGTTGCATATAAATATGAAATAGCAATGGAGACAATGGAACCTTGCGGTACGCCACAAGCGAGATCCCGGAGGCTAGATATTTCTTCCTCTAGCACCGCCCGCTGGCTTCTCCCCGAGACAAATGAGTGGAACCATCCTAGGACAGTCTTGCCCCCCCCCCCCCAGGGCCCACAGCCACATCAACAGCAACCCATGGTCAACTGTATCAAATGCTATGGCCAGGGCGGAAGCCAGTGCTAATAAACTTAACTTGACTTGTATCAAATGCTGCCGGGAGATCCAACAGGACAAGTAATGCTGAACGCCCCAAATCCATCTCTCGGTGGAGGTCGTCCACCAAGGCCACCAACGTAGTCTCGGTGCCGTATCCTGGTCGAAATCCTGATTGAAAAGGATCCAGGAAACCAGTGTCACCCAGATGGCCCTGGAGCTGCTGGGCCACCACCCGTTCAATAACCTTCTCTAAAAAGGGGAGGTTAGAGACAGGCCGATAGCTAGCGAGTGCATCAACATCTAAAGCAGGTTTCTTAAGCAGGGGCTGCACCACCTCCTCCTTGAGGCAGTCCGGCACCCTGCTCTCTCGAAGGTAGGCATTGATCATACCTACCAGCACCGGCCCCAACATAGATCTTTTAATATATTTTTATGTGTCTTAACTTCTGTAAGCTGCCCTGAGCTGCTCTGAGGCTGGATGGGGCGGGGTATAAATCATTAAATAAATAAATAATAAATACCCACACATCCCCCCTGGCGGCTTTCACCAACCAGCACAGGCAAGGATCTAATTCCAAAAAGGTGGCCCTAACAGACCCCAGCACCCCCTTGGCATTGGCTGGCGTCCCTTCCTGAAACTGATCCCACAAAGATGGTCCATAACCCCCGGTTCTCCTTCTTCTGCATCAATCCCAACCTTGAAATCATGCTGGATCCGAGCGATCTTATCTACAAAGTAGTTCACAAATTCCTCACCTTAAGGTGTCCCTTAATGTCACTGATGAAATCCCTGCATGAAAGATGAGACTATTCGTATTCACCAATATCCCCACCTGCATTCAGATACAAAGCTGATTCAATCTCATTTACATTGATAACAGTGGAAAACAAGATTTGAGCTTCAAGTATAGTTATTTGGTTTCAAAAAGGAATTAAAAAATACAATAAGCAGGGTAGAAAAGTCAGAGTTTAAAACAACAAGCCGTAGGGTGTTCTAGCTGGCATAGAAAGAGGGCCATGTAATTTTAAGGAGAAATGTCGGTTAAACGAGACCACTTAGATTGGTCCACTCCCAGAGAATAATGCAGCCAGAGGTATTCCAGAACTTTGTGGAATATACCCACTGACCTTGATGACTGCTCTGTTGATGGCCTGGTTGAACTTTGGATTATTATGGTTATCTTGGCCATTGACAGTTAGACCGAGATATCTGTTACCACAGCTGCAGTGACACAGGTCTTCCTAGGTGTCTGAAGCAGGGTGGATGGGGCGGTTAAAGCACAAGTGGCCGACTGATTATGACAGATCTTTTGAAAAAGAATATGCCTTGGCAACAGTGGCATAGAAAGTTTTCCTCACTGCTGCCATAGCATCTGTAAAGTACTATTGCTCTGTATGGTGAACGGCCTGGTAAATTCAGGTTCTGTCCTCTACCCGGAGACAGAGTCATGTTGTTGCCCACTGTGATGAGTTTGTCACCCACTTTACAAACAAAATTGTTTGTATCTGGTGCAACTTGGGGACTGATAGTTTGGTTACAGAGGCAGAGTTTGGGGGGCTTTGGCTTGTCCTGTTTATATGAATCGGTTTCAATTGGTGTTGCCCACCGATATGGTATGTGATTGGATGGATGCAGGAGACCAGTTGCGAAATAGACCCATGCTCATCCTGGCTGGTGAAAACCAGCTAGCATGAACTGGGCTCATTGTTTGATAACAATAAGGAAACACCTCCTTTCATGAGGACAGGTTACTGGACAGCCTCGTGCCTGCAGTTGTCTGGCCCATGCTCAAGAAACCACTGCTTGACATTGATTCTCTGGCCAGTTATCACCCCCATCTCTAACCTTCTATTTTTGGGAAAGGTTATTGAATGGGTGGTTACCTTGCAGCCTTCAGCACAACTGTTCATTTCTGTTGGTTTTGGTTTATTTATTAACATTTCTACCCCATCCTTCCCTGAAGGCTCAGGACGGTTTACAAAAACAAAAACACAAGAAGAAAAATAGTAAAAATACAAAACAATACAATAAAATTCCCCTAAAAATCCCTACCCTCAACCCAAAAACCCACCCACTCTCTATCACCGCCTGCCAAGTGCTTTGCCAAAAGGTTTTACACTTCCTCAGGAATATACTCGCGCTCAGGCACTGACAGACCTCCGGGGGAAGGGAGTTCCATAGTACTGGGGCAACAACCAAGAATGCCTCTCTGCGGGCACGTGCCCCTTGTCATATGGACAAGATTGGCCAGTGGTACCTGTAAGGGAGCGCTCCTGGCCAAACACAGGAGTCACAGTGGAGCATGGAAAGAGAGGTGGTCTCTCATTTAGCCATTTAGGGCTTTAAAGGTCAAAACCAGCACCTTGAATTGTGCCTGGAAAGCTATAAGCAGCCAGTGCAGACTACAGAGCACAGGTGTAATATGCTCACAGCGACCCACCCCCAAAAGGAGCCCGGACGCCGTATTCTTCACCAGCTGCAGCTTCCGAGCAGTCGCCAAGGGCAGCCCCACATAGAGCGCATTGCAGTAATTTAGCCTTGAAGTAATGAAATCATGGATGATGGTAGCCAGATCTGAGTCAGAAAGAAAAGGCTGCTAAATTTGTTTTTATGTTTTCTGGTTGTATATGTTTTTGTAATAGTCAGATTATTTTGTTCAAATAAAGAACAAACAAATTTTGTTCACATTAATAAAATGTAAACGAAAGATGTAAAAGGAAAAAAAAGCTGAAGGTGGAATTCTCAGATGGAATTAGTGAAAAGCGCTCCTGGATACCGGCTGCAACCTGGCAATCCAGGTGCAGCAGGAGGCCCAGATGCTATCAGATTCCTGCACCACTCTCCATCTGGCTTTTGCTCTGGGTACAGTACTGAGACTACTCTTGTGGCTCTGGTGGATGATCTGTGCCTGGAGGTCAATATGGGAAATTGTATCCTGTTGATTTTGATATACCATGTATATCAAATACATTTGCACCATGTGCAGCCCCTCCTCTCTTTGCTTCACTGGCTTCCCCTTCCTGAACGAATCCTGCACAAGCTCCTAGTCTTCACCTATAAAGCTCTTCACAACCTTGCTCCCCCCTACCTCTCTGCATTTATCGCCCTCCATACTCCAGCCCGTGCACTTCGCTCCTCCTCTGTCCCTTCTCTCACCCTTCCACGCCTTCCCTGCTCCCCTAAGCGCCTTCGTCCCTTCTCACTTGCTGCCCCCCATGCCTGGAACTCCCTCCCTGTCCACATCCGCCTTGCCCCCTCCCTTCATACCTTCATATCTCTCCTTAAAACTCACCTCTTTCGCTCTGCTCTGTCTGACTCTTTATCCTGCTGAGCCACTATTCCTATACCTACGATCGGTTTACTCTTATCCTTGCAACATGGACCTGCCTGCTGTCATTCTCATCGTAACCAAGCCAAGTACGTGCACTTGAGACCTCGCATCTTCATGAATGTTAGACCCCTTGTCTCTCCCTCTGTTCCCCTTCCTATGTCTCTCCCCCAGCTCCTGTCTCTCAGATTGTAAGCCCTAGGGGCAGGGACCGTGTCTATTTTATTACTTTGTAAAGTGCCAGGTACACTGCTGGCACTATATAAATGTTTGTTAATAATAATAATATACATACGGTTTGGATTTATAGTCCCTCTCTCCCTCCCAATCCATATAGCTTCTCCGACACCTCTTGGTGGCCTTTGATACTACTGACTATGAGGTGTGATTGACATGACTGTGTGACCTGGTGGGTATTCCACAGGGCCACTCTTGATTGGTTCCATTAATTCCTGTTAGGGAGGTCCCAGAATTTGATGGGTGATGGATGCCTGCTTGTCGTCGTCATCTTGAGATTGCCTCTTTGGGGTCCTGCAGCTTCCAGCTTGTCTCCCCTCCTGCACAATGTGTATTTGAGATTGCTGGGAAAGATAGTGCATAAATCTATACTGAGATGCTATCCGTATGCTGCCAACACCCAACTCTATTTCTTTTCATCTGACCCAGGTCCTGCAGACTTCGTACTCAATACTTGGTTGCAATTGGGGACTGGATTTGGTGTCTCAATTGGGGTGATAATGTGTGGCAGGTCTTGTGGCTTGGTAGGGGCACGATAGGGGCACCTGTTGTTGATGGAATATGGCCTCCTTTGGCCACTCAGGCTTGCAGTTATTGGAGTAATTCTGGACCCGACACTGCACGTGGAACTTCTGGTTGCAGCAATGGCTAGGCGTGCTTTCCATCAACTCCACCCCCCACCAACTCCAACCCTTTCTTTCAAAACCAGAATGGGATACCATTACTCATGCCTTCATAGCCTCAAGGCTAGACAACTGTAATGTGATTTACATGAGGCCGCCCTTAATGACTGTTTGGAAGCTGAAGCAGAATACATTGGTCCATCTTCTGACAGAGTAATGGAAGCATGTTTCTCTGTGGCTGTTCCACAGCTTTGGAGCTCCCTACCCATGGAGGTCTGCCTGAGCCTGGTTATTTTGCAGAAGCAATGTAAAATTTCTCTATTTGGTGGGAAATAAGTTTGTATGGGCTATTTTTATATTGCATATTGTTTTTATAACTGTTACCCCAAGGGTTTGTATTTATATCCCTTCTAATTCCATGACATAAACATACATATACAAAACAAGGATTCCAACACCAATCACTTCATCTCCAATATGCAGAGGAGATCCAAGTAATGGGGGTTTGTACTGGTGGAGTACTTTGATGACTAGGGTGCAGCACTAACTGTTGCAGTATCATTGTTAACAGCATTAATATGAACTATATAAGTAGCAGCACTAGTATATAATACTAAATGGAGTATTTGAAATAATGTAATTTCTATTCCTGATGTCATTTGCTGATATAGTTATACACAAACTGAAATTTCACATATTTTATTTTTTTGTAGCTTATGCTGGATACGTGGAATGAGTCCATATTTTCAAATATTAAAAATCGCCTTCAGGACAGTGCCATGAAGCTTGTCCATGCTGAAAGACTAGGGGAAGCTTTTGACTCTAAACTTGTTATTGGAGTTAGAGAATCATATGGTATGTCTTGTTAGTGTGGTCTCAGCTACACTTTCCTCTTTAGTTCACAAAGTTCCATAGCATGCCTCCCACCAGAGGTTACATTGACTTATATTCTCATTAAGTACAAATGATCATGGAGCTTTTTTTATTATTAATACAGTTTAAATTCCACTTGCCCCCAGAGAGTATTTTTTAATGGTAAATCCACTTGCCCCCAGAGAGTATTTTTTAATGGTAAATGTGGGGCTTACTCACCAGTTTTTGCAAGAGAGAACTGGTTTACCATTATAGTCTTAGAGAAAACAAACTGAAAGCAATCCCCTACAGAGCTACCTCCTTGAATCTGCAGACATTTTGAAACGTGTGTATAAACTACCTCCGCTCATCTCAGTGGGACGATAACTTTGATGTCCTCTCTTGTTCCAACTATGTTTGCTATATGTTTGGAACTTCTATGAGGCTTTCTCTGTCCTGCTCAATAAAACTCTGCATAGGTATCTAATAGGGGCATGTGGGCTAAACCTTGGTCCAGTGATTTACTGGTTTCTATAGGAATGATTATTTGAGAGAATCTTTTTTTTTTTTTTTTCTTGCAAGACTTCAATCACTATGATTTCTCTTTCTTTCTTGGATAAGAAGTCTGTTTCTGGTTGCATACAAGTCCTGAACATTTCAGTAAGGTCTAACTTCATTTTCCCTTTATAGTTAACCTTTGTTCTAATCCTGAAGATAAACTCCAGATTTATCGGGATAACTTTGAAAAGGCCTATCTGGATTCAACAGAGAGATTTTATAGAACGCAGGCCCCTTCTTATTTACAGCAAAATGGTGTACAGAATTATATGAAATATGTAAGTAAAACAATATTCATATTATGGCCACTGTTGTAATATTGGTAGTACTTACAATGATTGCTGTTCTGCTTTTGCACAGGCAGATGCTAAATTAAAGGAAGAAGAAAAGAGAGCACTACGGTATTTAGAAACAAGGCGTGAATGTAACTCTGTGGAAGCGGTGAGTATTACATAATGGATATATGTGCATCATGCACTGTTTTAATATAATCAAACATATGTTTTAATACAACATGATAGTTTTGTTCAGAATTAGTCTTAGATTTTCTATTTTAAAAACGGTGGTCAGAAGAAAGATACAACCCACTGTGCTTGAATGTTACAGTTTATATTATGGTATATTGAATAAATAGCTCATTTAAATGCTAATATTTTTATAGGCATGGTATAATCATGGATAGATTACCTTCAAAGATACATAAACTTCATTAGAAAGCTTTATAGATGTTTATAGGTAGGTATTATAGGACTTATTAAAACTTCTTATTCACCTGTTGAAATCTAACAATCAATAACAACGGCTTATTAAAACTTCTTAAGCATTAACATTTCATAGAATAATAGAATGTCAGAATTGGAAGGGATCGCGAGAGTCATCTAATCCAACCCCCTGGTTGGATGTAGGATGTCGACAACTACATCATCTCCAAAGCATGGTTGTCTAGCCTTTAAAAAAAGTATCTCCAGTGACAGCCTATGGCCTTCCTTGGCAACGTGTTCCATTGCTGAATGGCTCTTACTGTTGGGAAATTGGTATCTAACTGAACTCTACCTTTCTGTAATTGGAGTCCATTTTTTCTAGTCCTGTTGGAAGAACAGTTCCTTTCCATCTTCTTGGTGCCAACTCTTTAGATATTTGAAGATTGCTATATTGTCTCCTCTTAATCTTCGGCTGCTTGCCCACATTCTCTGTTTTCTCATGAGATTGAATATCACGTGAAAACAGCAATTCCGTGAGATCAAGGTGGGCTGCATGCATCTTGCACGGGGTTTTTGTTGTGAACTGGAAGTAACTTTAGTTTGTGTAACGTAGACAACTAGTTGCCTATTTGCTAAACTAAACCTACCCAGTTCCTTCAATCTTTCCTGATAAGACTTGCTTCCCAGACCTTTTATCATCTTTGTTTCCCTCCTTGAAACCCTCTTTAATTTGCCAATGTCCTTAAAATGAAGCATCCAGAATTGTACACAGTACTCCAGATGAGGAGTACTCTGACCATTGTTGAACAAAGTGGAATCATTACCTCTGCTGACTTGGAGACAGTGCTTCTGTTAATGCAGCCTAAAATTACATTTGCCTTCTTTGCAGCTCCACCACATTGCGCACTCGTAGTCAGTATGTGATCAGCCACAGTCCTTAGATCCATTTTACATGTACTGCTGCCAAGCCAGGTATCCTCCATCTTATACTGGTGCATTTGATGTTCCTTTCCTAAATGCAGAACTTTAAATTTTAGTTCTAGCTATCTTCCAATGCTCATTTCATAAACCTTTTAACGCTCACTTGAGATAATGGCCTGTTTTATTTTTAGTATTTTAAAATATCTATGGCTGGTTTTAGGTGTCTTTTAAACAAAAAAAAACAAAAAAAAAAACCCTTCCTTATTTTTCAGTCTCATAAACTTTCTGAAACTTCTACAGAAATCAAGATGAAAAGTTGTTTTAATTTAGAGCAGGCCTGTTTTAGATTCAGTATTTGGTTGTATTACAAATAGGGTTTGTTTTCAAACTCACTCTAGTTTATTTACACTGAATTTTTAGCATGTTCTCACACAAGATGGGGCCCCCATTAGCTCCCTTTTGCCCTGGATTTATTTGCCCTTGCGAAGGGTGTCCACTAGATGTTTGAGCTGGGGCAGCTCTGCACAGCATCATCCCCAGAAAGGCAGGGCAGGGCTTGCCATGTGGGGAACCCGGCCTGAACTGAGGCAACGTGCTTCCCCGGGGCCACCTCCTGTTTGATGGCGGGGCCACAGCATGGGCTGCGTTCACCACCACGGTGTCACAGTCGCAACCTAGAGCAGTCGCGGGAGCAACCACAACTCTATGAAGGGGTGTGTGTGTGGCACGTAAGTGGATTGCAGCCAGGGGAACCGCCAGTCGGTTTGCTGGGATCCACACAGCGCCCACACAAGGCAGCTCGGGGTGGAAGAGCATGGAGCAACTCTGAGGTCCAGCAGGCTCCCAGCCCGTGTGTTAACACTTGTAGCAGATGTTGGTAACATTTGAAAAGGGGTATGCAATGCTAAGAGGTGAATGGTTTCTCAATGACAGTGGTGATACCTAGGAAACATTTTATCTAACTTTGATATGGGTACATAAGTAATCCTGGACTTTTGGAAGGTGTGTCTGCCTTTCACCTTGATCACAAAACATCCCAAAGCATGTTGCATAGCTGTTCTAGATTCACTTCCTCCATAACTGAAATCTGGCCATGTCTGCTGTGACCCATGCCAACTCTTGAACAGTACATATCATTCAATAATTTGGGGAAGAAAGTGAAAAAAAAACCTACCCAACTGAAACTGCGGAAGATATAATTGCAACAGTGCAGTTTAGATAAATCTGCTGGTGTTTGGTTAGGATACCAGGCTAGTTTAGTAAGTCGTATGATCTTTAACAGCTAAAGTTGGTCAAGAATTTGGGTTTTATACCTCTGCATCGAATCACATATGTGCCACCATCCTTTACTAACTTGAATGAGCAGTAGTATAAAAAAAAATTGTGCTTCATCTTCCAGTCTTTTGAGTGTAGAAGTGATTTCTGTGTTGGAATGGTCACTAGTCTGTCTTGTTCAAAGCAAGCCAAGTTGGGTCAGGTGGGGTATACTGAAATGAGAGCTATTCTCGACTGTTGGAAGAGCATTTGGAAACTAATTAAAGTACTTGCTAGATCCAAAACTGATTCTCCCTTGTGGGGAAGAGGTTGCCAAAGAAATATCAAATCCATTCCAAAATGCTTCACCATTTTGAATGAGAATTTACCACCTTTCTCCAGCTATGCTTTTAAGCAGAAATACATACAAAGAGAAGTGGAGAGTTTTATTTATTTTTTTGTTTCATGCTCTGGTAATTTTGTATCAAGTCTACATTTACAAACATGCACCATTTATGCAGAGCTATCATTAATGAGGTTAGCTAGTATTTGTAGTGACAGTGAGCTTACAAAATAGAGCAAACGGCACGCCAAGGAGTGTTTGTCAACTAACTGTTTTGATCTATTTCAGCTTATGGAATGCTGTGTGAATGCCCTGGTGACATCTTTTAAAGAGACTATTTTAGCTGAATGTCAAGGCATGATCAAACGAAATGAAACGGAAAGTAAGTGAAGCTTAAAGAGTGTTGCAGTATGATCTTGGCGTCTCCTGAGTAAAAATAGATTTGTGGATAGAAGTGTATCCGCTTACTGTTTTGTAACTGAGGCAGACTGTAAGTTTTGCAAATACATGACGTTACTTCATGTGTAGCCCTTTAAAAGCGATGTGCTGCCCTACATCAAAATAGGTTAATAGGCTTTATAAGGGTGTCCGTATTCTGTGCCCAGAGTACATCAGTTTGTGAGTGACTGGATAGTTTTATGTTTTCTTGAATGGGAGTGGAGCCAAGTGTGGCTCAGGAACTCTTTGCATCCTATTTTTTGCTTTCTTTAGCTGCCATTTGTGCTCTTCTAGTTTTAATCAAGCTTAGAATTCGTTCAGAGCTCTGAATAGCTGTAGTCATCTTGAACTCAAGTAATTAAGAATAGCCTCTTCCTCTCTCTGGAAGCTTTATTGATGTAATACAGCCGTTTGGCAATATATTGCCTTTGAAGACTCCAGGGCTAGGATTTGGAAGAATGTACTAGTGTGCAGAAAGAATACCTTTGCAAGTCCCTGCCTTGCTTTCATCACAGTCATTATTTCCTAACATGGAAGGGAGAGTGATGCTCTATGCTGGTTAAAAGATGAAATTCAAAGTTTTTCAGTAGGGTTGAGAGATATGAGAATTAGGAGTTGTGGCTTTTGGATTGGAAGCAAAGAGTGTGAAGTGTTCACTTCTAGGCCTAACGGGTCAAATGATAACTGACTTCATATTGTAACTATGATGAACTGATTCCTTATTCTAACATCGCTAGTTTGGGGCTGATTATAGCAAACTGCCAATATATAACTTCCATATTTCAAGGGGTATGAAAGGCTTACTTATATTTATTTATTTATTTTTACAATATATATGCCACCCCCTCCTGCCTCAGGCATCTCGGGGCAGCAGACAGTATATTAAAACATTTCAAAACATTAAAGCATTAAAATAAATCATAATAATTTCAATTAAAACAATTTAAAACTCCATCCCCCAACCCACCCACCCCATCTCCCTTGGGAAAGGCCTGGCAGAATAGCCAGGTCTTACATTGTCTGTGGAAAGAGGGGAGGCCGGCAGCCAAGCGGATCTCCAATGGGAGAGAGTTCCACAGCCATGGAGAAAGCCCTCCTCATAGTAGATGTCTGGGAAACCCCGAGGAGGGTGCCCCCAGCTGACTGCAGGGGCTGCTGTAGGACCCAGAGGGTGAGGCGGTCCTGCAGATAGGCGGGGCCCAAGCCATTTAGGGCTTTAAAGTTCAGCACCAACACCTTGAATTGGGCCCGGAAACCTACCGGCAGCCAGTGCAGAGAACGAAACACCAGTGTTATATGTTTGCATCAGACTGTTCCTGTTAAGAGACAGACCGTCACATTCTGCACCAGCTGCAGCTTCCGAACACCAAGGGTAGCCCCATGTAGCGCGCGTTGCAATAATCTAGTCTCGAGGTTATAAAAGCATGGTTGACCGTGGCCAGATCCGAGTCTGAGACATGTGGCCTAAGCTGACGCACCAAATGTAACTGGCAAAATGCTCCCTTCGCCACAGCCGTCACCTGAGCATCAAGGCGGAGCTCTGGGTCCAAGAGCACCCCCAGACTCTGGACCTGAGAAACCAAATCAATGATGGGGGCAACCACCACCCCAGCCTTCCCCACAACCATCACCTCTGGCTTGTCAGGATTAGTCTCAGGTGGCTCGCCCTCATCCAATCCCCTACAGCGGACAAACC
>QEPC01004481.1:149069-170962 GCA_003113815.1 Sphenodon punctatus
GGGGGAGCAGGAGGTGTGGGGACGGTGGAGAGAGAAGACAGGCTTGGTGGAAGGCAGGAGCAGAGGGGAAAGAAGTTGGGGGAGAAGCAGGTGAGAGGGAAGGGGGAGAGAGGGTGTGGGAGATAAGGACATGCATCTTGGTGGGTTGGTTACAGCTTACTCCTCCTGCACAACACAGTGGCAGCGTATCCTCTCCACTAGGAATTAAAAATGGGCAACCACAAACGCGGAGGGCAGATGAAATGCTTTAAGGATGCTTGAAAACGGAACTTACAAACTAATATCTCAAGTTCAACATTTGAGGAGTTGGCTACTGACTAATGCTGCATGGTATCACGTTGTAAATGCTGGTGTCCAATTGGAAATACAGCATAAAATCTGGAATCCGCACTGTGCTCAGTTGGCACAATCAGGCTACTGGCCATGTGGCAAACTGCGTGTGTCATGAATTTGCTTATGAAGCCACACACAGACCCATTGGTGTCTTGAGGATTGTTAATGTCAAGGCAACAGAATTGATTGATTCTCTTGTCCCGGTTTTCTACATGTATAGTGTGGGCTCTGTTTTACCTTAGCCAAAATGTTATCTTGATTTGTTTGTGCCTTAGCCAAAAGAAAAAAGAGAAGAGCTCTTGCTGCTCATGACTCCTCCATTTAGAAGTACAGAGAATAACAAAAACATACTGAGGCCTTTAAAGTCACTGGACATCCCTAGCCTACAAAGCAGCCTCTTGATCAGAATGGCATTGCTCGGAGCTCCACCTTGTGGTCCCTTATAGCTAACTTTATTTTTTGTAAGGTACATAAGCATTGACTCACATAATTGGCTTCTGCTGGCTCAGCCTTTGACGGTACGGCTTCATACCACCTTCTTCCAAACTGCCTTGGAAAAGTGTTCTCCCAAAAGTGCAGTAGTGACTTGCTCCCCAGAACTGTGTATAGTGAACTGATGTGGATTGTTAATTGGGACTCATTCAGCCTGTGCTGCTGGAAAGAGGACCTAGAAAGCTCATCTTTTTACTGGTAATTCAGCACTTCAGGACTCTGACACTCATGCTAAAACCAAGGTTGTGGTGGCGGGGCATCAGGTTAGGACGCACAAATGGTCTCTTGGGGGGGGGAACAGCTGGAACAAGTTCCATCCTATAGGTATCTGGGGCTGATTATTGATAGCAAAGTATCCTGGCTCCCGCATGATAGGTCGGCCTGCCTCAAACTGAAGCAAGCTATTGGGGGCCTCCTACGGTTCTGGAGGAATCATGGGGGGAAGTTTATTCCCCCTGCTTTGAAGTTATTTAATCTAAAGTTTAGAGTGGGTGCTTTGTTTGGGGCTAAATATGGGCCCCTTTTTCTGTTGGCAGTATTGAATTTCTTCAAAACTTTTTGCTCAGGGCCTTATTGGGGGTCCCTCGTTCCACCCCAGCCTGTCTGCTCCGCCTCGAGAAGGGGTCTCTGCCCTTGGATGTTGAGCTATTTCTCCGCCCCATGAGCTATTGGCTCAGGGTAATGGATATGGAGGATGATCGGATGCCTCTTCTCTGTTGGGAGGAGTCCTGCTCATGGTCTTCTTCCGGGCTCTGGTGGAGCAGAGTTTCTAAGAAACTGTACGATCTGGGTCTTCCGCCCGCACTTTTAAGGGGGATCCCTACTGCCAAACGAGGCAGGATAGTTAAAAAACAGCTGGTGGACCAGGCCATTCAATCTGATTTGGGGGCCATTCAATCGTTAAAATGTGCCCCGTTTTACCGCTTCTTTAAGTCCAACTCTGCTTGCGAGTTGTATTTAGAGGCACAGGCAATTCCCAGTTTGCGTAGGGCCCTGACTCTTCTTCGGTTTGATCTTCTCCCCACTATGGTACTTTTGGGGCGAAGAAATGGCACGCCTTATGGGGATAGGTTATGTATGTGCAATACAGGGCACATAGGGGATTTGCCTCACTTGTTGTTCTTCTGCCCTCTTACGGCTTACTGGAGTGAATTCTATCTGCCGCCCTGGATTAACAGCTGGTTATTCCTTCCTCTGGCCCATCTGCTCCAACTATGTTTGACATCACGTTCATTTGAAGTAATATGCAGTCTAGCTAAGCTGGCAATCCAGCTGGAGAAGTGGTGACCATTGTGGGGTCTGAGGCACTTTGTGAGTGGTGTCTCCCATCTTGTCCTGCTGGTTTGGGATTAACCTCCTCTCTCCCCACTGCTTTGGTAGCGTATCACACATTGCACCGATTTGTGTATTTAGTATATTTAGCGTTGCATTTTATTTGAGTTTTTATTATTATTGCGTTATGTTCAATTTCCTGTATAGTCTAATTATTTTTAAATTAAATCTTTGAAGTCTATAATGGCATTATGCTGGTATCCAGTTGGTTGTTCATAGGTGGTTAGGGAATAGCCCATGTTGGTAGCTTTTATTTGTTTGGGACCATGTTGGAGCTGGATTGACCTTCCGTTTTCTGTTGTTTTGTTATTTAAATGTGTATTGTAAATCCAGCTCTACTAATTACATGTATCAACAGCTGTATACAGCTCTTGGGATGTTTTCTGTACTTTAACCATTGTGCCTTATGTGACTCTTTGGTGCACCCTAGTTTGAATTATAGTCCGGATACCTCGGATTAGTTTGGATTCGTGGTTGGCTTTTGTTTGTTGTTAATTTTTCTGTTGTATTGTTCTTTTTTATGTACTGTTTTAATTGCGGTTACGGCCTGTGGCTAGACAGCTTTAATAAACTAACCAACCAACCAACCACACATGCAGACACCCTTTAGTTTTTCCCATAAGCAAGTTCATGCAAACTAATGATGAGAATGTAATCTTAGGCCATTGCTGTACTGAAATTACATAACTAGACTCTTTGAAACAAAGTCAGAAAATGATGTTAGCTGAAGATTTGTATAAAAATGTTTGGGATTTCACTGACTAATATTTGATTGAGAGAAGGAACAGGAAAGAATTTACGCCTAATGTAGGTGAGGGGTACATTCGTTTCTGACTAATAGGTATGAGAATCCAGGCAGAGCAAGTTGCTTTTGAGTTTTATGAAAACTTCTTTTCCTGTTGTGTCTAGGGTTGGATTGAAAACACAGCCAGAGTCCAAATGCCCGGAGCTCCTTGCTAATTACTGTGACATGTTGCTAAGAAAAACACCACTAAGCAAAAAACTAACTTCTGAAGAGATTGAAGCGAAGCTTAAAGAAGTGGTATGTGCACATTCTCTGCTTCTAGCTTTCCATTTAGACTAAGAGTCTTTTTCTTTTAATCATAGTATTTTCTTAGATAATGCTTTGAATTCAAGCTATAACTAGGACAACAATGACTGCTAATAGGCAGTTAGTAAATATTCCACATGGAGGTTTAAAAGGTTCATTCTTCAGTGAGAAAAGAGTAATCCTGTTTTATGTTGTAAACTGGCAAATTATGTATATTTTAATGTCTTATAATATAATTCACATACATCTATATTAAATAAAATGAACAAAATTGATAAGATGCCAAGATTTAAATAACATGAGGATATGATACACCAGTTAAGGGCTTGGTCTTCAGTGATAGGTGAAGAAACTAATGGTTTATAAAGCTATGATTTTGTTGTGGTAATTTTTAGAGAATTACACAACAGTTGTGGGGAAAATCACAGAAACTTTATCAGGTGCTTTCATTACGTCAGTGTACCAAGAGCTTCTGAATGGTAGATTTGTTTATCTTTAATATGGAGAACATAATATGCATGTAGGAAGACTACTACTTTGGACCACTGAAAATTAACTGTTTAGAGAAAACAGTGGTGGTTGTACATACTGTTTCCCATGATTCTGAAACCGCCTCTTTGATGCCTGTCCCTTTGCTGCAAACCTTTGTAAAAAGAGAATGGCTTCTTCTGACCGACAAAGGTAATAGGTACTGATAGGCTTCTCAAAACAGTGAGAACCAGGTTTGTAGTTGATGAGAATTCACAGAATTAATGGAAACTCATGGTTTCATCACAAAGTAGTAGTCTTAGTGATACTTGGTAGCAGTTAACTTAGTAGGTGAGGATTCCAACAGATTTCACTAACTGCAGTTTGTATTGATAGAACAAAAGATTCTAGAAATGTAAAATGGAGCGTCTGAACTAAGCAGGTAAATAAAATAATTCTTGAAACTTTTTATTTCAACAGCTCTTGGTGCTTAAATATGTACAGAATAAGGATGTTTTCATGCGATACCACAAAGCTCATTTAACAAGGCGTCTCATATTAGATATATCGGCTGATAGTGAAATTGAAGAGAATATGGTTGAATGGCTGAGAGTAAGTAATTGGTCATAAAACCTTATTTTTTCATGTGTCTGGGAACCAACTCTAAAATGTAATGCTCCTCCCCATATTTGTGTGACTTGTATTTGTTTAAATCACAGCCCACTTGGGATAGTTTATGTGCATGTATATGTATATATCATCCAGACGCTTAGTAGATATAGAATCGTACCATGTGGCGGCATAATGTTTTGCTCTGTTTTTTATTTTACTTTATTTAATTTTTTAAATTAAAAAGTAGAGTAGCTGCTGGCTAAATTTTACCTTAATTGCAACAATAAAACTAGTGTTTTCAGAACTACCATGTTGTTACTGTCATTAATTTAAAAGCTTATACCAAGCAAAATCTGTATCTAACATTTTCAAAAACTTAAATGTGATTATCTTTTGAGAGATCTGATTTCCTTGGTCAAAGGGGGCTTCACATTGGAAATATATGTACTGTTTGAGGGTCTAGTCCAGCTGGTTCTCTTAGCCTGGTGTTTTCCGTAAGTAGAAGGCTTGAAGAATAGGCTGTAAGTGGGATTTGAGTTTGTCAGTCATACTGGAAGGTTGTGAGAGCATATCATAACCCTCATCTTCTGTCATGAATAAAATTACACTAAAAGGGTCTTGGGGTAGATTTCTACCCCAGTGCTTTGGCACTTGCATTGCTTGAGTGTGTAAACGAACATGAAATGTGATGGGGTACTTTTCTATGTCAGGCCAGGGTAGAAATCTACCCCATGGTAAAACACGTTGTGGTAGATTTCTACCCCAGGGCCCTTTTGTACGTGTGTACACAAACACACAATGATAACCAACTTTCCTTTGGCGATATTGTGTGCCTGTGTGTAGGTGACAATGGGTGAAAACAGACATGATGCTAACCACCCTTTAACCACCCTTGGTGGTTATTTATGCATGTTGCAGGGCTGCATATAGGGCACCAATACAGCCCTGCAACATGCATAAATAACCACCAAGGGTGGTTAAAGGGTGGTTAGCGTCATGTCTGTTTTCACCCAGTGTCTTAAAAGGGCAAAGTTGGAGAGCCACTAACTTGCAAGTTTTTGCAAGAGATGTGCACCTGGGGTAGAAAAATACCCCAAGACAGAAGATGAGGGTTTAATATTGTTACGCAGAGCATGTAACTTGAAGTTGCCAGGATATTGTTGACAGAATGTGTGTAACCATAATTTATTGGCAAATAAGTGTGTACTAGTCAGCAAGACATGTATATATCAGATTTTTCAGCACTCTCTTAAACTGTATACATTTTGGATCCTCACACCTTGAACCTGTGAAAAAATCAATGTTCATGTATTTTATGTTGACTTCTACAATATTTTTGGATTTATTTTTAGAAATCTAAAGGATATGAACTGTTGTTTTTAGGATTCTGGTGTGTGTTGGTTTAATTTGTCCTCTCTTCATTCAGGAAGTTGGTATGCCAGCAGACTATGTAAACAAGTTGGCTAGGATGTTCCAGGATATCAAAGTATCTGAAGATTTGAACCAAGCTTTTAAGGAAATGCACAAAAATAATAAATTGGCCCTACCAGGTACTATTCTCAAATATACTTAGATGATTTTATTCCTTCATGTTATGGCTCTGTTTGAAACAAGTTGTTTCTGTAACTCCTGAACATATATATCAGTAATTTAACACACACACCTTACTTTAGAGTATTAAAAAAAAAAAAAAAAAAGAAACCCTGTTGCTATTTGGCTTGGTATCTTCATATATTCAGTTCTGTCTGTGTTTTCATAGCTGATTCTGTGAATATTAAAATTTTAAATGATGGCGCTTGGTCCCGAAGTTCTGAAAAAGTGTTTGTATCGCTGCCCACTGAATTGGAAGATCTCATTCCGGAGGTGGAAGAGTTCTACAAGAAGAACCACAGTGGCAGAAAGTTGCACTGGCATCATCTCATGTCCAATGGAATTGTACGTCTATTGAGTTATTTCTTGATTTTTTTTAAAAAATGTATAAAATCTGTTTTTGTTGTCTAGAGTAAACAAGAAAATAAGTTTGTATTCTAATATAGATGATATGCTGTTTTTGGTCCCGTTAACAGATAACATTTAAGAATGAGGTTGGCCAGTATGACTTGGAAGTAACAACATTTCAGCTGGCTGTGCTTTTTGCATGGAACCAAAGACCCCGAGAGAAGATTAGCTTTGAAAATCTTAAATTGGCAACTGAGCTCCCTTATGCAGAACTTAGAAGGACTTTATGGGTATTTTTTGTTCATTTTATAAATATTCAGGCAAATACTAACCCTGGTGCTTCCAAAATGAAGAAAATGGAACCTTTCGAACCACCTCCTCACTTGTAGTGGGTGTGCTTTGTGCCTTACCATCAGTATTATCACCTTTATTGAAAGGTCTTCTTTCCTGAGACTGCCAGTTTATGTTTTTGGAGGGCGTTTGGGTTTCTCTGGCCCGATAAGCTCTAGGGAGAACTTGCATTATCCTGTGGTGAGGTCCCTGCTCAGATCGTAGGAACTCAACCCTATTTAAATGCACTTCATTGAAATGTGACTTGATTTTAGGTTAACATTTGTATAATCCACTTATTCTGTGCAGCACTGTAAAAATGAGAAGAAAATTTAATGTTGAATTGTGAGATTTAATTCTAGCGACTAGTTTATGTGGCTTCTCTGTTGTGTAATTTTACATTGTTTCACAAAGTTGCAATTTAGCCATATCTGTATTTTATTATAATTATTCTGATATTGATTCATTCAGAGTTTCCCAAACTATTGGTTGGCACCCCAGATGGATGGGGTGGTGATGTTGGTATCTCAGGTAACAGGATTTATATTTAAGTCTCAAAATGGGGTCTCGTGTTCAAGTTTGGGAATTGCTGGTTTAGGATGATTGTCACAAATAGGATCACACACTAAAACCTCTACAGTATACCTGTCAATTGCATAAATTTGCCTAAACATGAATTGATTGGCTCATTTTTTGAGAGTGTTACATTTTATTTTTATAATCTCTCTTCCTTTGGCTCTCCACAGTCTCTTGTAGCATTTCCAAAGTTGAAACGTCAGGTTTTATTGTACGAACCTCAAGTCAACTCCCCCAAAGACTTTACAGAAGGAACCCTTTTCTCGGTGA
Organism: Sphenodon punctatus; assembly: GCA_003113815.1. NCBI lineage: Eukaryota > Metazoa > Chordata > Lepidosauria > Sphenodontia > Sphenodontidae > Sphenodon > Sphenodon punctatus. The sequence continues at coordinate 156,472 of QEPC01004481.1, forward strand.
ACCAGGAGTTCAGTTTAATGTAAGATTTAGCATTGACTACTCCATAAGACTGTTAGTAGAAAATGAAAACAATTTGCAGTACTTTAGCGCTAAAGGTGTTAATTTTGAGTAACCTGATTCCTTAGTCATTTCACAGTGAGATTTAAAACATAAGACTTGTGTTCACCAAGGAGCCGGAGGCTTCAACTGAGGGGATGAGGTGCTAATGTTAGTTGCTTGCAAATTCCCTTGTACTTACATTCTTCTCCCCTGCACTTTCAGAAAGAGGAGCATTATCGCTTCCTGTTCTAAAATGTGTCATGTTTCTCTAGAATCTTAAAACCTGTTGTGTATGAAATCTAATCAAAAGCTCTGAATTTCTCATTTACCTGAACTATTTTTAAATTTCTTATTCTAATCTGTACAACAGTCTTCTGTGGGAAGGGGCTTTCATTATGTGCTGGTTGCCAGCAGACACTTTTACAGAGGCTTTATACCCATCAATTTACTGTGCATGGCATTACAGAGTCTCTGCTTTTTAACTATGTCTGATGTGATTTCTTACTCAGTGTAAAATGGCATATTTTTTGCTTATTTTCATGTGCAGAAAAAATGCTAAAGTTCAGAAAAGAGGTAAAATAAACTTGATTGGCCGGTTGCAACTAACTACAGAGAGAATGCGAGAAGAGGAGAATGAAGGAATAGTCCAGCTAAGAATATTAAGAACCCAGGTAAGAAATACTAACAATGTGATGTGAAGCTACCCCATTTCCTTTGACGTAATATTCTAGCTGAGACCTCAATTTTTGATTTGGGTGAAAACAGACATAACGCTAACTCCACTTTAACATCGCTTTAACAATTAAGATATAAGGAGTTGCCTAAATGAGGCAGACCAATGGGGTCCATCTTAGCTTGACACACCACAGGGTTTATCACAACCTGACACGGCAACAGGGTTTCTTATGCATATTGCAGGGCTGTATTGGTGTCCTATTCAGTCCTGCATCATGTATAAGAAATGTTAAAGTGGAGTTAGCGTTATGTCTGTTTTCACCCTCTGTTCTTGACAGAAGCTTCAGGAGAAGGGTACAAATTAGGACCACTGAAGCACAAGTAACCCTAACACTCCTTTACCAATATGGTCTAATGATGTTTTTTTGTGTGCTGCACAACCCAAATTAGACTGCCTTCAAACTGTTGCATTTCAGTAGAGGAAATTCAGAATTAATGGATTGAGGAAAAATTTGTAAAGATGATTAGCCTGGTGGCTTGACACATTCTTTCTACTCCATAAGAGAGACTTGTGCATTGCCACACACTTATCCTTTATGAATTTAATGTGACAATGCTTCTGGAAAAAGAACCATTGTATTCTTTGTGGAATGTTGGAGAGTGGGGGGAGCCCTGTTTAATGTTAAGGAGGCTCAATTTTGGAGCTGGCAGATAGCTAACCTTCTCTGTTGTGACCTTTTATCTGTAAATGACAATATTAAGGGAGTGGATGTTTTCTTTGTAGTGAGGACTTTCTACATAGGTTAGAGAAGTGGTGGTTTTAATAACCTATGCGTTTTTCTTCATGAGATACATAGAATGGGTAAGAGTGCAGCTCTTGTGAAGAACTTCGACAACACTTAAGTGCATGGTGGTGGAATTCATTCTTCAAGAGGTTATAATTTCTCCTCTGTCTTTCAGTTCATTTTTAGGAAAGTTTTAAAGCATTTTACAAATGTAAATTGTGGTCCTCTAAAGATACAATTGTGATTTTAATCCCCATGTTTCAGTCAGTGTGTAGCATGTACACATGTGGAAAACCTTCAAACAGGTATTCCTAAGCAATTGTCTGGGAACCTGACACACCCAGCCCCCTGCCATGGGACCTTGGCATCCTTAACTGCCAGTTCTTTTGACGTTATAGCTAGTAATAGTCAGGAGATGCCTAAGTCACTGCTGCCAGATGTCCATCAGATTGGACTACCTGGCTCAACTAGATGGTTTGTCGCTTTTTTCAAGAGATTAATGTATGGTTATGGCTAAGCTGAAGAAAATTTGAATACCTGGATGCCTGATGGCTTGGTTCCCCCCCAGCAATAACTTCTGCTGGCTAATTGAGGGTGTTTTTAGATGTGACGATGGTCTGCATTTCCATGCTTTTACTTGCGTGGAACTGCTTCGATCTATGTGCTAAAAGAGCCACCATCATTTCTGAAAGTGCCGCCAGATATTAGCCTGGGCCGTTTCCCGGTTGGTGGTGGCACTTAGCCTGAGCCTAGGCTAAAGCGCCAAGATGGCCAGGAAACGGCCTCTGCAGCCAGAGTAAAGTGGGCTTTCACATCTGAAAGCCTGCTTCACTTACTGCAGTCCAAAGTGGAAGGAGGTGGTCGCCATGCCTGCCCATCAGCTGGGGGGGGGGGGGCGGGGACTCTGTGCAGTGTGGGAGTGGGTAGACGCACGTCTGTGCGTTGCCCTGCGTTTGGCTGCCATCACGTTTGTTCAGCGGCCAGGCCAGCTCCTGCCACTGCCCGGGTAAGTTGTGGCAGCAAGAATCATGGCGTTTGTTTTCACGCTGAGTAAATGTTTAGGCTTTAGTGTGCCACCTTACACCATGTTTTTAAAGATCAGAATGTTGCTGCTGTTGATCTCCTTCAGAATTGCACCCTTAGTTGATGATCCCTCCTGCCTACATTCAGCTATGTAGCAGAGAATCGGTGGATGAAATATTATTCAGTAGCTAGGTAGATGAGGTATGGAAAAAGTGATGATTGTTGATGTGACAGTTCATACTTGAGTAGCTCTTACTAATCAAGCGATAGACCTGTGTAGCATGCCACTTTTGAAGAGCTCTCTTATGGAGCCTATTGAATGTTAGTCTCTTGCACTGAGGATTCTGGAGCGAAGGAAGCCTACATGCAACCTGTATGTTCCTAGTCTAAGTATTTGTTTAGTGAACTGAGTGCTCCTGAATAAGAAACTATTGCCATTTGGTTGCCATCACTGCAGTGACGGATACCGACACCAAGATGTTAGCTAACTCCCATCCTAGGCATTTGCTCAGAAAAGTGTATATTGCTAGTCCCCTCTTTCTCATCTAGTACTTATTCTGCACTGGGTAAATATGTATGTAGATGGCTTTCTAAGGGACAAGCAGATTTTAGCCCATTTTCATCTGGGGCGTCATTGAGTCACAAGGCTGGAAGGGACCTCAAGGGTCATTTAGTCCATCCCCCTGCACCACTGCAGGACCTGCCACACACCAACTATCAGCACAGAGAAATCCCATCAATATCTGGAAGCAGAGATTGGGACACCGATGCCTGAAATATCAGGAAGTAATTTTAGAAAAAGAGGATCCAGATGTCCCAAACAGGTGAGCCGCACCCGTGCTGCAGGGGAAGGTGAAGAACCCTCCAAGTGAACTGCCAATCTGCCCAGAGGGAAAATTCCTTCCCGACTCCAAATATGGCAATTAGTTAGACGCTGAGCACAGGCACCACCATCAAGGCACCTGATCTACAATATAGTACCCAGGTTTCAGAATGCCCGGACAGTCCCACCTCCAGCTGCAGACAACCTTGATGTTGCAGGAAGAAAGGGAAAAAACAAACAAACTACATATTGCTGGGGGGGGAGGAGAGGGGGTGCCTTGTCCTGTAACATCAAATAATAAAAACTCCTCACAAGATATAGGCATAAATTTATCCAACTCCATTTTGAAGCTATTCAGATTCTTTGCTCCCACAGCTGCCCCTGTAAGCTTATTCCAGTAGTTCGCTGCTCTAATTGTTAAAAACTTTCTAATTTCCAGCCTAAACTTATTGATAACCAGCTTGTATCTATTAGTTCTTGAACCCATACTCCCTTTTAGTTTGAACAAATCTTCCTCTTCTATTGAGTTAACTCCCCTGATACATTTATACAATGTAATCCTATCTCCTCTCCTCCTAGCCTTTTTGAAAGGCTAAATAAGCCAAGCTCCTTCAGCCTCATCTCATAGGGTAAGTCCTCCATCCCTCGAATCATCCTGGTAGCTCTATGTTGCGCTTGTTCCAGTTTAAGTTCATCCTTCTTAAACATGGGTGACCCGAACTGAATACAGTACTCCAGATGTGGTCTTACCAAAGCCCTATACAGAGGTAACAATACCTCCCTATCCCTGCTGGCAATACCAAAGCTAATAATCCCAAGATAGCATTTACCATTTTTACAATACGTACTGAAGTCAATAGGACCGCATTGGTGTAAAAACACATATTAGGCTGCTTCCAATGTTACCTGGGAGCGGGGGGAACTTTTGCAATTGCCACCGTGGCTCTCTAACTGTGAGGATTAGCACCCGGCAGAATGCACTAACCCCCTTTTAGCATGCGAGGATACGCGTGCATGACTGGGCCCTCAAATGTAACCCTTACAAGAATGAGTGTTCTTGCGTGCTAAAGGGGGATTAGTGCATTCTGGCGGGCGCTAATCCTCGCATTTAGAGACCCACGGTGGCAATTGCAAAAGTTCTCACCCCTCCCAGGTAATGTTGGAAAGCCGCCTTAGCCCAAGCTTGCCTTCTTCCCTGGGACATATACTATTGATACTGCTTGAGTATTGTAATGGACAGGCCAATTTTTCTAGTCGGAATGTCTTGACAGTAAAATAACTGATGCTTGCCAGAAGGAGCACATATCTTCCTTTCTGCCAGTTAACTGTGTTTATTTTGCCACTTGCATTCAGAATATTAATTCTTTTCCCCTCTCCCACTAGGAGGCTATCATCCAAATAATGAAAATGAGGAAGAAAATTACTAATGCCCAGCTTCAGACTGAACTGGTAGAAATATTGAAAAACATGTTCTTGCCACAAAAGAAAATGATAAAAGAACAAATTGAATGGCTTATAGAGCACAAATATATCAGAAGAGATGAATCTGATATCAACACCTTCATATACATGGCCTAGTCTGAAGGCTTTGGATTACTCTGGAGAAAACAAATGGAAGGGTGCTTGGGCAGACAGCTGCAACAGTCTGTGCTGGAGAAGGACTTATTTGGACTTTCATTACATATTAAAATCCCTGCCTTACCTTACAAGAGGACTGTGTTTTGCCAATCTCATTGAGCTAGCATGATGGCATTCCCTTCATGTTGCACACTTTTAACAGCATGCTGTTTTGTGGGAAACTTGCATTCATGAAGAGCCCATTGTGAGCTTTTTAAAGTAGATTTGATTTACACCCACCAGGAGGAGTTCAGGTTTGCGGTTTTTAGATGAACAATACTTGCACAAGGAAAAGATCTTCAAATACTCATGCACTGAGGAACTGCTGTTTAGTTTTGGGGGTTTTATGCAATTAGGACTAGACGTAGCACTTTCACTTTGTTTTGGATCAAGAGAGTAATGTACTGTCCACCTTTGATCCGTTTTATGTATAACATTTGAGAGACACATACACACAGATGCATCACAGCTGAAGATACGTATTTGTTACAGTAAGAACTGGTTGGCTCAAGCAGTGCTTCAGTATAGTAACTGGATTTTAATATTGACACACAAGTGACGTAAAAGTATATCCAACTTGTGGAGGTCATTTTTCCATAAGCAGGAGACCATTGTTTTATATTGTTTGCTGTAAACAGGATATACATTATTTATCTTCTCTGGACAGATGGTTTATTACAGTCCCTTTTGAAAAGGTGAATCTTTCTTTAAATACTTTTTCGCCTGAACTTTTTTTCATGACTGGATCTGCTCTATTGAAATTAACTGAAATATTAAGTGTATTTCTTTGTACATTTAATATTTGTATTCCAAATACGTTAGTATGATGGCATCTGAAAAAAGCAGATGATGCACAGGTCCCCCTAAGGCAGAAATTAACATATTGAACATCCCATGTTAATTTATTTTCTTGGTAATCTTATACATGGACAGTTGCCTCAATCTCGAGTATTTTGATAGTGCATGTTTTAAAATTAAGACTCTCGAAGCAGTTCAGAGTCCACCTCCTTTAATTATTTTTAAAAATGCCTATCAGATTGAAGGGAGCAGAGCTGGAGAACACAGCTGAAGGAGATGGGTAATTTAAGGGAAAAAGTCTTAGCTATAAGTGTATGCGAAGTAGTTGTTAAATACAAATATGAAATTTTTACAAATTTCAAAAGCCACCTGCTTTTTCTTTCAACCAGTCCTAAGTAGCCTCTTAGCAACCACTGCTGCTCTCTGCTGCTGTGTGTCCACAGCGTGTGCTGAACTGCTGCTGGTGACAGCTTACTTCAGGAGCAGAGAGTCGGCCTAGGGAGAAGAGGTAAGTCACCTTCAAAATGGTGTTATGTGAACATACATGTTTTATAAGGCAGCCTTGCAAAATTACTAGCCTTGATACAAAATCTTTTGACTTCCTCTCATGATGATAGAAAAGACTAATCTTAACCCTTCTTTCCAAGGGAAAAAAGTCCTTGCTTCATATAAGTGGGCAAATTGAAATTTGCATGATTGCTGTTTTATGTAAAATATGATTTTTGGAGAAACAACTGGTGGGGTTGAATTCTTGCCCTCTTGAGCAGACTCCTTATCCCAGAACTGAAGTGTAGATCAGTGCAGAAGATCCTTAGAACAGTGAATACCTCAATATCTTATTGAGTGGGCACTCTTCACTCATGTGCAAGAGTGTTGGAAGTGGAGGAGGAACAAACAGGACAATATAAAGCTGATTAAAATCCCACTGATTGTATTTACACGACTCTTCTGAGCCTAGATGAAATATATTCACCTCAGAGTTGCATGAAAATATCAGATTTGTACAGCATGATCCTCTGGCTATTTAGTACAAGCTCAAGTTCCCTTCTTTTTGTTGGGACTTGTGCTGGTGCTAAACATCTGCAGAATTGCACTCTTATCCTTAGAATTTTGCTGATCAGAATCAACAGCAAATGGTGCTCATTGTATTTTGTTAGTCACACACCAACATATTAAACTTGGAAAACCAAAATAGGTTGGTCTAATGTTGAACACCTTTTTTGTATGTGCTGCAAGACTTACAGCTTTTAAAGTTTAATTTAAGAGAATTATTACTCTCAAGGCTTATTTGGAAATGATGGGGGAGGGCTAGCAAGCAAGCCACAATTTAAAAAACATTTAGAAATACTTCTTTTTTTGACAAAGTTCTGAGCACATACTTTGTGCACTTGTAATATTTCCAACATTTATCCAGAGAGTAATAGCCATGAAATATTGCTGCACAAATAAAAGTTTAATATTAAAGTGGCCAGTACTATTTTCCAAACCCTTATTCAGTTCAGCAGACACTAAAAGATTAGGTTACATAAAGAATTGTCTTAACTGTGTCTTGTGTATCCAGATAGCAACAAATGCTAATTATCTACATTTTTCCTCCGTTTACTAAAACCATAAGCTACCTAAATATTATTTTGGTGTTTGGGGCAGGAGAACAGTGTGCTATTGTTCAGTTTTTCCTTTGGTGTATATTGAAACCTAGACTATAAAGGAAAAAAAATCACACCAGCAATTTTCTGAAGATGCAGAATCTCAGATTTAGCATGCTTCATCAGGTCACTTTCACCAATATGCACTTAAGGCTAATGCTACCTGGGACCAGGGGAAATAAGGGGGTAAATTGTTGCTTAGGGAAGGAAAAAGTTAAGATCTAAATGAGACCTTCTTAGCTTGCAATATGGCAACAGTGCACTTTTAAGGCTGAATTTTAGCTTTGAATATTTATCTCCAAAGCCCTTGCTTAAAGAGATGCTGCATCTGGAAAGTGTGTTGCTACATACACTGCCACGGTAAGGTGTGAGATAAGGCTCGCTACAGAAGTGAAAAGACAAGACATTGTTAATCACATTCTTCTTCTGACTTTCATTGAATTAAAAGATACTTTCTCTGCTCCAGTGACTAAATGAAGATCTCATTTTTAATTCTGAAGTCTTCCATGTTTCTCTTTCCACTGGTGGTGCCCCTTGTTTCTATTTAATAATTTATCTAAATTTCTTGAACCTGTTTTGGGCTTAACATAGATAACTCCTCTCCACCCCACACACACACCCTATATGGTGGCTTTCTTTTTCACCTTTTCTTAAATGTAGTATGAAATATCTGTCAGCATTTTACATTTATTTGCATTGGGATGTCGTCCTGTAAGGTGCGAATTTTAAAAATACAATTGGGCAAAAGATTTGATAGTTTTACAGAAAGATTTTGCTATCTTTAACTAAAAATGTTTTTCTATTTTCATCTAAATGACTGGGATCATATCTTTGTAAATCCTTCAAGGTCCTATTTGTGAAAGAATCGATAAATGAAAGCTTTCCTGTCATACACTATATGTAGTCTGGAGTGTTGAGCAAACTTGAGTTCCTAAGTTGTAATATCTATCTACATATGGTATTTACAATTCTGAATGTGTGCCACTACATACCGAGGTAATAATGCTGTACAATTTAAATGGTAGCAATTTCTGTATGGCAATACGGCTAAACTATTTTGATGTACTGCTTAATTTTTGAATTTTATTTTTTAAGTTGTATAATTTATTTTCTTGCAAAATAAAAATGTAATATAAAAGATGATAAAACAAGCTATCTTGGTGTCCTCCCCAGAACAGTTCCATAAATTTGTGTTGAAGTACTCCTGCTAGAAACAGTATATGGGAGTTTAAGGAATGAGTGAAATCTAATTCCAAGTCACTTTGTGTATGATAAATGCACAGAGCATCAAAATACATAAGGATATATTTGAATCTTCTTTTGCATCTATTTAATTTTTTTCTTGAGTATTTTTTAGAGCTACAATCTATCTTTTTTAAGATATATGTGAATTTCCCCTTTATTTAATGGTAAACTTATGCTAAAGTAATATGAAAATTGAAATTAAGCTAACAAATACGGGCGGAATGGCCTGCTAACAAGGTAGCACAGACGTTTTTGGTGCACAGATTCTGTAACTCTGAAACTGATTTCCCCTCAGTGAAATCCTTTGGCACATCTTTCTTTGCTAAATAGTTACAACAATCCAATTTTGTTGTAGATAATGGATACCATCATTCCTACTGCTTGCATGGAACTAGAATCGACTGTCAGTGAAATAATGAAATTATGCAACCAGATTTTACATCATCCAGGAGAACGAAAGTAGCCAAGATGAAGGAGAACTTGAAACCCAAGGGACTGTTGCTGCTGACACACTTTCTTTGATTGTCCTTACCTCTTTTATTAGTTACAGATGGTATATTTCTGCATTTTATTCTTTGTATTTAAGCCACTCCAGTTCCATTTTAGAATGTTTTACGTCTTCTGCTGTCTTGATGCAAATATTATAAATGCTTTCTATGGAATAAATACTATTTTTGAGTGAATGTTCATTGCTAACAGAAGATTTAATCAACAACTCTGTAGACAGAAAGCTCCCCCGCCACCACACCTGCCTAATACTTCTCAATCCTGCCCAGGAGGACCCATGGCTAAAGTTTTCTATGGGTAACTTCAGACGTGCTGGGCCTACAAGCCCAACATGCTGAAACCCGGATTGGGATCCGACTCGGATCCCGGTCCATGATGAAGCCGGCTGTCCTTTAGACAGGCCGGCCCCATCACTCTATGGGATCTGGAAGGAGGCGGTGCCACTCGGCCCAGCCCCCCATGCTCCCATAACCTGCCACCCTCGGAAAGACGGGCGGGCGCAGCGGCCAATTAGGCTGTTGCGCCTGATCCTGTCCAATGGTTGGGACTTGATTCTGGGAAGGGGCTGGGTAACAGTCGTTACCTGCGGCCATTCCCAGCCCCGTCCTGGATTGTGGCCAAATGAACCATGGTTCTGGAGGTGAGGCTGGGAATGGCTGGCCTCACCTCCAGGACTGTGGTCAATTTGATCCTGGTTGGGTGTTCATTGTGGTGAACATCTGGCTGGGAGCAAACAGATGTTCCTGAGATCGCTGTCACCACACCGAATCCACTGTGGTTCAGTGTGATCAGCAGCAATTTCGTAACGTCTGAAAATACCCCATGTCTCATAAAAACCTTAGTATCTCTACTACCAGCACTAGAATTAAATGAAACCAGAGCAATTCTTAGAAAAATTAGCTGGAAAACCTTTAAGTGATGTTGGCTATCTTACGATGGACAGGGACCAAAAACTTGGAAAGGTTCCATAGCCTCTCATCAGTCCCTTGGATCTATTTAATTCCTTAATATGGCCAATGACAATATGGCCACAGCACTCTCATTCCTGTGCTGTGTAGGGGATATGTTTAGGTTATTATTACTATTATTTAGATAGCACCAGCAATGTACCTGGCCCTGTACAGTCAGTAGTTAGGTTCCCTACCCCAAAGAGCTTACAATCTAAGAGAAAAGGAAGGGGGAGATGAGGGAGAGGTGAACAGCAGGGGAGACAAGGATACATTCATGAGTAAGAACGTGCAGGTGCACGTGCTTAACTTGGTTACAGGGAAGAGATTCAGAGGGAAAAGGGTGCAATTTCACTCATCATGAGCCAGGGAAAGGCTGAAAGGTTGAAACTCCCTTTACTATTCAACTTGTGCTTTTGTAAAGACCTTCCATTTCTTTGAGCCTTTTGACTCAGTTTAACTAGATAATTCCACCATTTTGCAATTCCCTGTGTAATTTTTGTTACATTCTCTTGATACCGCTGAGGAGCACACCTCGCAAGTCGGGAGAGGGTTTGTAAAGATGCAACAGAGCTGACATCCTTCTCCTGATCCTGCTCTGTGAAAAGTTAAATTGCAGGGATACACAGAGACTAAGGATTATTCCAGTTTGTTAGCTGCTAATGCCCCAAGGGATTGAAACTGCACTGGCTCCCGGCCACTGCATACAGATGTAGTCATGACCATATGCAAGTAAGGAAGAGGAGGGAGTGGTGTAGGTGTCTGTCAGCAAATGATGCATGGTTCTAACCATCCCCACCCTCCGGCCATTATAGTATGTTTCAGCCCAGGATCTGGCCCTGTGTTCAGTTCTGTTTGTTTTCACGGTATATTTCATTCCCAATATAGGCTGTTTAGTACCCACATTATCCCTTAGTGGTGGCACGACTTCCATTGAAGCTAATGGGACTTGTGATGGCACTGAACAGCCAGAGAGTCATGCCAATAGTGTTCCTAGTGCTTGCATCTCAATTTCAAAATGTTTAAAACTAAAGCTTGTGGCATGTGTTTGATTCTCCGGTTAAGAATAGCGCTGCTAATTGCTTCGTTTTCCAACAATGGAGATAGATGAACCAATTGCCTCCCTTTGGCTCATTTTCATGTCACATTCAGGCCACTTTCAGACATAGGGCCCCCTGCGCATATTTGGGCTGTGGGGGGAAATGCGCAGCCCGAATGTGCGCGGGGATTGGCTGGTCTGAAAGTCCTCCCAGCACAGCTTTGCTGGCAGAGACATGCTTGATGCAGAGCAGGAAATGGAGCGCTGCATCTCTGTGTCTCTGCTGGCAAAGCCGGGGCGGGGCGGGCTTTCAGACCAGCCAATCCCCATATTTGGGCTGCGCATTCCCCCCCGCAGCCCAAATATGTGTGGGGGGACCATGTCTGAAAGTGGCCTTAGAGCTCATTCAGACGTGCGTTTAAATCGCACAGCCGCTGCAGCGGCATCGTGTGATTTAAAGCACCACGCACTTCCGGGTTGGTGTGAATGCACCAATTCAGCCTAATGCGAACTGTTTGAGTGTGGTTTTAAAAGCTGCTCAGAACAGCTTTCAAAACCGCACTCAAACAGTTCGCGTTAGGCTGAAATGTGCACGGTAGGTGCATTCACACCAAGCCAGAAGTGCGCGGTGCTTTAAATCGCCCGATGCCGCCGCCACTGTGCGATTTAAACGCACGTCTGAATTAGGCCTTAGATGTAGCAAGTCCAGTATAACAGCCTTGGGCTTTGTAACAGGAACACTAAGACTGCAGAATCATGCACAGGGTGAGACTGCAGACGTCCTTGTGGAGATGCCACCCTCTGGGGGCAAGCAGTGAGACCATACCTTTTCCGAGTGGTACAGAGGCTGGTCAGTCTAGCCTCTCTCCACCTGAAACTAGAATCTTCCAGTGCTCGCTGTGACATGTTTGTTGACTTTTTCGTGGATAAAATCGCCTAGATTCATCACGATTTTGATGCTGCACTTACAGCAGTAGGCGAACCTGAGGTGGTAAATACTCTGCCTTGTCCGGTTTCATGGGATCAGTTTCAGTGGGTATCACCCACTGATGCAGTGGATGTTGTTAGGCTGGTCAGAGCCACCTGCTGTGAATTAGACCCATGCCCATCTTGGCTGATTAAGGCTTGACGTGAGACACTTGGACCATTGCTGGCTGAGGCTGTCAGTGCCTTCCTGAGGGAGGGCAGAGTGCGGGGCTGCCTCAAAGAGGCAGTGGTACAGCCTCTGCTCAAGAAACCATCGCTTGACATTGACTCCCTTGCCAGCTATCAGCCAGTTGAATGGGTGGTGGCTCGGCAACTTAAGGGACATCTAGATCAGATCAGATCAGTTTTCTTGATCCCTCACAGTCTGGCTTTTGTCCGGGGTTTGGGTCGAAGACTGCACTTGTGGCTTTGGTCAATGACCTGCGCCGTGAGATGGATCAGGGCAGATAATCTCTTTTGATCTGTCGGCAGCATTTGATACTGTTGACCATGAGATGTTGGTGGCTCACCTGTGGGACGGGGTGGGCAGAATTGTTCTTGAATGGTTCCGCTCTTTTTTAGCCAGAAGAACTCAGCGGGTGGTGCTCGGGGACTGTTCATCTCACCGGGACCTCACATGTGGAGTCCCGCAGGGTTCTATTATGTCCCCCCTCCTGTTCAACGTGTACATGCAGCCTTTGGGCGATGTCATGAGAGGGTTCAGTGTACGATGTCATCAGTATGCCGATGACACACAGCTTTACCTCTCTTTTTCAGCAGATCCAGGCCCGGCAGTCTCCGTGCTTACCCACTGTTTGGTGGCTGTGGGAGACTGGATGAGGACAAGGCGTCTGAGGCTGAATCCCGACCAGACAGAGATGATGATGGTGGGTAGGGCTTGGGGAGTGGTGACCCCTGTCATTGATGGGGTCTGCCATCTAGCTGCTCAGGTCCGTAGTTTGGGGTTGCTTCTCAATTTGCAGCACTGCCTGGATTCTCAGGTGGAAGCTGTGGTGAGGAGCACCTTTTGCCAGTTCCATCTCGTACAACAGCTGCAGCTGTATGTCTCAAACTGATTTGGCCACCATCATCCATGTCTTCAGCACCTCTAGACTGGACTACTGTTACGCACTCGATATGGGGCTACCCTTGGGAACGGTCCGGCAGCTGCAGCTGGTGCAAAATGCGGGGCCGTTGTGAGCACATGACACCAGTGCTTCGTGCTCTGTGCTGGCTGCCTATTGTCTTCTGAGCCCAATTCAAGGTGTTGGTGTTGACCTATAAATCCCTAAACGGCCTAGGCCCAGCATACCTACGGGACCGCCTCACGCCCCGGGCCATGGTGCGACCCCTGCAGTCGGCCAGGGACACCTGACTTGAAGTTCCCCGGATGGCAACAATGGGGAGAATGTTCTCAGTGACCACTCCCAAGCTGTGGAATTTCCTCCTGATGGGAGGTCTGCCTAGCCCTGGACCCCACTTCTTTCCAAAGACAATGCAAGACCTGGCTGTTCCGCCAGGCCTTTAAAGAGGGAAATAGGTACGGTAGGGGAATTGGGTTGAGGGTGTGTGAAGTTGCACTCTTAAATGAATTTATAGTTTTAATAAGTGTTTAAGTTTTATAATTGTTTTTTTTTTTTTAAATTTCTTTATTTTTAGATTTTATCCTTTAACATATTAAGATTGTTACATTTATTTTTCTGTGCTTCAACTTGTGTGTTTGTACCCTCCCTCCTCCCACGCCCACCCCCCCATCAACTCGCGTGTTAATTGTCCTTTGATCCTTCTATCTTCTTTCACTCTTTTTCGCTAGTGTTGTTTTATTCACAATAAAAAGTCAAACAAATAAGTTCTTTGGTCTTCCTTGGTTATTGGTTTCTGCATCTGTTCCAGACACTGGAACCATTTGGCGTTAAAGTCTTTCGTCTTGTCTTTGATGGTTGCCATAGCTTTTTCCATGGAGAAAAGATACCACAAATTGTTCATCCATGTCTGGGTACCTGGAACTCGTTCCTCAATCCAATACTGCAGTATTGCTTTCAACGCTGCAGCTATCATAGTGGTACATATAGGTTTCTTACTTTTTAACAGAGGTACTGGAGGATACAGCCCCAGCAAAGCTATCTCAGGTCTAAATGGTATTGTCCCCTTAATTATGCTCTGCATGTAATCCCATACCATTGACCAGAAACCTTTTATCTTGGGGCAATTCCACCACATGTGTAAGTACGTCGCTTTTTGTCCACACCCCCTTAAACACTTGTCTGTACCTTTCCTTCTAATTTTATATAATCTGTTTGGATCTAGATAGTAAAACATAATGGTTTTGATGACCGGTTCACGGACCTCTAGTGAGCCTGAACACTCCCTCATGTGCGTCT
>QEPC01004481.1:181876-207352 GCA_003113815.1 Sphenodon punctatus
CAGTGGCATGAGGGAGAGGCAGGGCCTCTGCTTCTCCCTCACTTCCGCCAGAAGTGAGGGAGAAGAAGGCAGAGGCCCCGTCTCTCCCTCATGTCGTGACGCTTGTCGGCCGGGCCCGCTCTGCTGCCTGGCTCAGTCTGTTACACACTGAGCCAGGCAGCCGAGGGGGCAGTTTCGACCAGGTAAGATGAGGGGGAGGCGTGGCCTCTGCCGCTCTCTTCTTCATTTTCCCTGGCCGACTATGACAGACAGCGGAGGAAGGAAGCATGGAGTGTGGGAGAGGCGGGGCCTCTGCTTCTCCCTCACTCCTGCTGGCCCCCCTTCGGACCTGGCGAGCTGGCTCCCGAGGGCCCCGCATTCAGGGCCGGCCTTACTGCAGGGTTCGGGCTGGGAGCTTGGCGTGAAGCCCCCTCAGGAGCAGGGCCCTGGGTGGCTGCCCCTAACCGCCTCGCGGTAAGGCCAGTCCTGCTCCATTGTTTCCACTGTCGCCCCTTCCCTCCTGCACATCATCAACCTCTCCCTCTCTACTGACTCCTTCCCATCCACCTTCAAGCACGCCACTGACTCTCCTATCCTCAAAAAGTCCACTCTTGACCCCTCTGACCCTTCTAGCTACCATCCTGTCTCACTCCTTCCTTTTGCTTCCAAGCTTCTTGAACGTGTTGTCTACTCCCGCTACCTCGACTTCCTCTCTGCCAACTCCTCCCTTGACCCCCTCCAATCTGGCTTTTGCCCCTTTCACTCTACTGAAACTGCTCTCGCTAAGATCACCAACGATCTTCTTGTGGCTAAATCGAATTGCCTCTATTCCATTATTGTCCTCCTTGATCTCTTTGTTGCCTTCGATACTGTTGACCACTCACTCTTGCTGGATTCAGTTTGTTCTCCTCCTACCTCTCTGACCGCTCCTTCAATGTGTCTCTTGCCAACTCCACCTCCTCCTCCCTTCCACTCTTGGTTGGTATTCCCCAAGGCTCTGTCCTTGGCCGTCTCCTCTTCTCTATCTATACCCTGTCCCTAGGCAAACACATTGCCTCCCATGGCTTCCAATATCACCTCTATGCTGATGACACTCAGCTCTCTCTCTCTCTACTCCCTCTCTCTCTCCATCTGTTCAGGCTTACCTCACCTGCTGTCTCTCTGACATCTCTACCTGGATGTCTCAACGTCAGCTCAAACTCAACATGGCTAAAACTGAACTCCTTATCTTCCCCCCTCATCCTTTCTCTCCCTCTTTACCTGTTGATCCTCATCGATGGGGTCACCATCCTTCCCGTCCCCCAAGCCCGTAGCTTAGGCTTCATCTTTGACTCACCTCTTTCTTTTAAACCCTACATCGACTCTGTTGCCAAATCCCTGTTGCCAAATCCTGTCACTTCTCCCTCCATAACATTGCTAAGATTCGCCCTTTTCTCCCTGTCTCCTCTGCCAAAATCCTTGTTCATGCTCTGGTCATCTCTCGCCTCGATTACTGTAACATCCTTCTCACTGGCCTCCCTTGCTCTCCCCTTATCTCAGTCCAAAACTCTGCTGCCAGGGTCATCCACCTCGCCTGTCACTTTGAGCATGTGCAGCCCCTCCTCTCCTCTCTTCACTGGCTCCTCCTTCCTGAATGAGTCCTGCACAAGCTCCTAGTCTTCCCCTATAAAGCTCTTCACAACCTTGCTCCCCCCTACCTCTCTGCACTAATTTCCCTCCGTACTCCAGTCCGTGAACTCCGCTCCTCCTCTGTTCCCTCTCTCACCATCCCACGCCTCCCCTGCTCCCCTAACCGCCTTAGTCCCTTCACCCTAGCTGCCCCCCATGCCTGGAACTCCCTCCCTGCCCACATCCGCCTTGCCCCCTCCCTTCATACCTTCAAATCTCTCCTTAAAACTCACCTCTTCTGCTCTGCCCTCCCCGACTTCTCGCTCCCCTCACCTAACTCCTGCTGATACCCTCCATCCAGTACAATCTGTTACCTGAGGTCTGTGTACTCATATCACCACATGGGCCAACCAGCCACCATTCTTGATGTAACCAAGCCAAGCACGTGCACCTGGGACCTTGCATCTTTGTGAATGTTACACTCCTTGTCTCTCCCTCTGTTCCCCTTCCTTCATTTCCTTTGTATCCTTCCCCACCCCCCGTCTCTCAGATTGTAAGCCCTAGGGCAGGGACCGTGTCTATTCAGTTACTTTGTAAAGCACCAGGTACATTGCTGGGGCTATATAAATGCTTGCTAATAATAATACTCTGTTCACATCACCTACTTACATTTGGAACCGGCACAGCAAGGAGGGCCCTTTTTACACAAGATGCACCTACTCATGGTCATGCATGCTCATGCAGTAGGCATGAGTGTGTTTGTCCCATGTGAATGCTGTGGTGCACGGGTGGGTGGATGTGCATGCACGCTCCTGTGACCCACGCACCTCCACCCATCGTCCATGCACGGAGCAATTGGCCAAAACGGTGGTTGCTCTGTGTGTCCGTGTATGCGCGCACCCACATGCCACCCCTGCACCAGCGTGCACTCCCACCCGTGGCCCATTTGAAAAGGGCCTAGGAGCTCTTTCTACACCCTTTTGTGGGGTCAGTATTAGGAGGTGGTGGGTAGAGGTTTTATTGTGTCAGGGCCCCTCATCAATTTGGGGAAGTTGGAAAGCCTAGTCCCACATCCTGATGCATCCATAAGGTGATGCATTATGGTTTTGAGACCATGTAGTTTTTTGTGCAACCACACTTCAGAGCATTTAAATACAGCTGCTGTTGCTGCAAGGACATTGGGCAGGATAATCCACCATTATAGTCAATGAGAGTTCTGCTGTTGACTTTAAAGGCAGAGGATTCCATCCCCACTCTCCTTTTGGGAATGGAGACAAAGTATAAGTTTATGTGACTTTTAGCCACATTGTCTGCATCAAAGTTACCTTATCAGCTTCCAAGGTAAAAGTCTGCTGTCTGTGCATACTTGGAACACCACGCACAGCTGTCAGCTGCCACTAGTTCATTTGTGCAATTGCCTGAACAGTATCAGCTACAGATATAAGCTAAGACTGCATCCTCTTTATTTTTTTTTATAGAATTACATATATATAACAAATACTCTTTGGGATGTTTGAATAAAAAATGTAGAGTGACACAATTAGCATAAGTTTGTTAGAAAATCTTAAAGTTATAATTTTAATACAACTCATAAGCTAGCCTGAAACGTAAGAGAAAAATTTCCCCTCTCTTTCCTTTTCCGTCTTTATGCATTATGCTGGGGGCCTGGGTGGAGGGGGAACCTTTTTCACTCCCAGGGGTCACTCTGAAAATTAGTACAAGCTCCAAGGGTCTTATAAAATTTGGAGTCAGGCGTTTTTAAGGAGTGCATTCGAGAAGGGCCCAGATTATGGATCTGTTCCCTATCCTTGAGGGCATGCCCTTATCTCGGCTGTCTTACCTTGAGCTCAGTTTTTCAGTGTTTGATGTTCCGGGGGGCAGATCCTGGAACTGCAAAGCAGCCAAATAAAACTAGCCACAGACCAATTTTGGCCCTTGGGCCTAAGGTCCTCTACCCCTACATTATACTATTTGGCCTCAGTCTGAAGCTTGGAAGCAACATGTTGCTTGCAACACCTTTTCATGACAGCTCAGTAAACAAATGCAAAATATTAAGATCCTTTTCCTGAGTGGTAACTCCTACATTTAGAACTCAGCATTGTTTGTATTATTTCCCCCTATTTGCATTGCTTTGTACTTGTCAACATTGAACTTCATCTGCCATTTAGTTGCTCAGTCACCATCTTTCTAGATCCTTCTGAATCCTCACAGTCTTTGTCTTTAATAACCTTGTGTCATCTGCTGATTTGATCACCTCACTGTTTTATACCCTTTTCCAGATCATTAAAATAGGAAACAACTATTATTAAACAACACTAGTGCCAGTATACATACCCCTGGGGCACCCGCATTATTTACTTCTCTCCATTGTGAAAACTGACCATTTATTCTTGCCCTTTGTTTCCTGTCCTTTAACCAGTTCCTGATCCATGACCGGACTCTACCTCCTATCCCATGACTACTTAGTTTCCTCAAGAGCCTGTCATGAGGGACCTTATTAAAAGCTTTCTGAAAATCCAGATATACTGTATCAATTGGATCACCCTTATCCACGTGTTTGTTGACACTCTCAAAGAAACATCCCAATAGATTAGTGAGGCATGACTTCCCTTTGCTAAGCTATGTTGGCTCTTCCCCATTATGTCATGTTATCAACGTACCCGATGCACAGCGGAATTGAAAGACTGTCCCTTTAAGGAGGCGCATCTTAAGGCTGCAAAGAAGGTGCAACTAGGGTAATAAGGACAGGTATGCTTGGGCATGCCTGAAGCCAGCCCAGGGGATAAAGCCTGAGCCAGAGTTCAGTGCTAGAGAGAGACTACAACAGAGGCAGGAGCTAGTAAGAGTTCTGCCTCTAGAGCAAGCCTGACCCAGAGGGTATTGTCTGGGCTGAGAGGGCTTTGTGAGCTGGGTACATCCAAAGGAGACTGCTGGAGCGCAGGGTGTAGATGACTGATCTGGCAGCCTAGACAGGAGACTCCTTGGAGCTGGGGAGGGGGCAGGAGTGTGAGTGGGGCTCTGCCTCTATGCAAACCGCTCTCAGAGGGCTTGCCTGGGTGGAAGGGTTGTTACGTGACTGCAGGGTGCAGGCAGATGAGCTGGCAGCCTAGCCAAGTGTGCTAGGCTTGCTAGAGAGCAGCTGGGACTGTGCCTGGCCCAAAGAGACTGTAAGTCTGAACATTGACTATAATAATTCCCTGAAGAGATTGTGACTTTGCGGGGCTGGTCCTGCAAGGACTTACTTGGGATAACGGTACCGTTACACCTGATGACTCTGTTTTTGTAAAACAAAAAATGTGGATGGGGGTGGGGATTTAAAATAGGCATAATACCCAGTAGTGGCCTTTTAAAGATTATTAAGCTATCGCTGATGTACTGTTAAAGTTCTTAAAGTGATTTACTTGTATTATGCAAATTGCAAAGAGATTTTTTTTTCTCTACAAAATATCTTGTCCGGGCGTAGAGTGGTGAATATCCGCTCGTTTTCTCTGCTTAGTGAGAGAGACCCCAACCATGGCCCATGCTGCCTTCCTCTATTTTGTAAGTGTTGCATGGAAGGTCTTACTGCCCTAGCAAACCCATGCAAAACAACATTGCAATGTTCTGGTATGACAGTGATAGCAGGAAATGGGTCAAAGGTCATAGGAGCAAAGGGCTGAAATAGGCACGCTCTTGTAATGTAGCAGTGTTCACTTATGGGTCACTATGTCCTGGAATGTCTATAACTGACACACAGTATTCTATATTTAAAAGCAGTAGAATTTTCCAAACTCTTTATTTCCCCAAACATTTGTTTACAAAAGTATTATAACCTTTACTTAGGAAAGACTGAATAGCAGATGCTGTCGTTACTAGTAAGAGCTTACAGTTCTGTGACTCCGTGGCTTGGATAAAAAAAATGCAGAGCACTTACTAAGTTATATTTGCCAAATAAATGAACCAGGGCCATCTTGCGGTGCTCGTTTCATATGTTTTCTGGTGATTTGTAATTTGCAAGGCACAGCAATTCTTGGTGTGTTTCCTAGTGACTTGTGCAAACTGAGAATTTTCTAGAGTGTAACTGCTACTGAATTAAAAGTGTAACCGCTTCTGTGATATTTTCAGGTTTTGATATATGCAAACCGAGGTTATGCATCACAGCGCACTTGTAATGTAAGTATAAAGCACACACCAGCTGCAAAAATTGACTGTGATAAGCTATCGTAGACTGTGAGATTCACTGGCTGTTAAACACCAGCACTAGCCCGGAGTACTGGCATAAACTCCAATCCCTTCAATGGGACTTGTGCTATACCAGGGATAGCACCAGGGCTAGGAGTATTGTGCCCTAAGCCTGTTTGGGGGGGGGGGGGGTGTTGGTTTTTTTTAGACTATGATCTTGAGTAAGTAATGCTAGGTACCGGTACTCAAGTTGAGAACATGTAACTTGGCCAAAGTTAACCACTTGTCACTGGCAAAATTGTCAATAGAACTTTATACAATGGAGTCCTATTGAGACACTTCTCCTTTTAGAGCCGTTAGCAGCCAACAGCTGAGTTTGGTATGGCCCGTAATCCCTGTCCTCTGGCTAGCTAAAAGATTTTTAGATGCTTCAAAGCTGTATCAGTGTAGATATGCTAAGTAACTAAAGCGTGCAGTGAAGCAATGTGCCTGGCACTGAACAGCCCTGAACTAGTCAGGTCCCTGCTCGAAGAAGCTTAGTCTCAGCTGGACAAGAGGAAAGAGAACATAGGGAGAGGATTAGGGTAGAATCGTACGTAACACTAATTAAATCAGATGCCTTGGAACATTTATAACGAGCCCCAGATTAGTGTTGCATACGAGGGAGTCAGTGGAGTTCCAGCCCCGCTTTAAATGCAGATTTGGCGTTTAGATTTTATCTGAACTCCAAATCCACATTTAAAATGGGTTTGGAACTCCCTTTGCCTCCCTCACACTTAATGCTAATCTGGGGGTTGTTATACATGTTCTGGGGCCCCGCAGACATCCGATTTAATCACTGTTACATGCGAGTCCACCCAGAGATACGTTAAGTTGAGAAGTCGTGGGTGCATATGCTTAGCTTAATGCAGGGTATTATTACTGTGTGATAAGAATGTTACCTTGGATGTTCTTTTTAATACAAAGGTTTTAGCAGTTAAAGTACCTTAATCCAATAGTTAAAATCTAAATAGATGTGACAAACTCTTAGATTAGGGCGTGAATGGTAAACCTTGTCCTGTTCAAAGGTTGGTCAGTGCTAGACCCACAGAACAAGCTGTGATCTTTGACATAATATTTTGTACCTTGGGCTGGTATCTCAGTTGGTGTAAAATGTAAGAAATTCATTTATGTTAAATACTATGACTTTTGCTATGATTGCTTTCTGTTAGGAAGTGGTCATTGTGAGTGCTGCACGGACACCCATTGGATCTTTCCAAGGATCCCTTTCATCATTACCAGCCACTAAACTTGGCTCCATTGCAATTAAAGGCGCAATTGAAAGAGCAGGTATCTATTTGTCCATTACAGTGTAACACATGCTCTTGCAAAGTGTTCATTTGTTTCTCCTCTCATAAAATAGTGTGTGTTGCAGGGAGAGCTTTTTCTTTTGCAGATACCTTTGGGCAGGGTGGGGAATCTCTGGCCCACGGTGCTTTCTCCTGACTCCCTTTCGATGCAGCCCCTTTACCTTGATTTCATGTCCGCAGTCTCTCCTGTGGGCTGTGTTGAAGGGAGCCCAGGAGTAAGCACTGCACGAGAAGTGCCCTGTGCATCAGAAGGATGATCTCACCAGTACTGGCTGAAGTAGGGTGAGCTGTAGTGAGTCTGGAAGAAGGCTCTTGCAGGCTGGTGGAGCAGGGCTTGGCACGATGCAGGGCAGGGGGTGGGACTGGAAAAGCAAGCCCGTGTAATAGAGCACTATGCTGAGGATCTGGAACTAGAGAGGCTTGCTTCCTCCCCCCATGCCCAGCAGAGTGAGCCATGCCCTGTGAGTTGCAGGGTTTGCTGTTTTGGAGTTGCAAACATGCTTGCTTTGTACCAGATAGAAGTGAAGGCAGTCTGTCTTTTCTGGGTGCTGTGAGAGAGGAGAGGACTGGATCCCAGGGAGCATGGGGAGGCAAGAAAGCCAGGGAAGGAGAGGCTGAGCCTTGCTGCCCAGTAAAAAGTACTTGGGCTGGGAAGGGGGCAACCCCCCCCCCCCCCGGGAGAAATGGCTTGTGTCACAGGCTGTACCACAGCAGAGGCTGTGAGCTAGCCAGCCGCATTCGCTTCCTGCTGAAACCCACTAATCAGTAGTTTGGTATGGCCAGCAATCCCTGGCCTCTAGCTAGCTAAAAGATTTTCCTTATGACTGTCAATCCAGACGTTTTCATGAATGATGCACTTGATGTAGACTGTATTGTGATTTAGACTCATTGAGCTGAAAGGTGCATTTTATTGCTAATTCTGGACTGGAAACTCCTCGGGAAGTAAATACTAGCATATATCTCTTTGCTTAGAAAAGACCTGTTGGTTTATCCCATAGGTATCCCTCCAGAAGAAGTGAAAGAAGTCTATATGGGCAACGTCCTCCAGGCTGGACAAGGGCAAGCTCCAGCAAGACAAGCTGTACTGGGCGCAGGTATTAACAGTCTCTTGTTTAGGGGCTTAAGGGCCATGAAAGCTTTTAGATGACAGCTATTACTGACCATTCAGTAGAAGGGATGATGACTGAGGAAACAATCAGAATTCAGTCCAATAAGTGTCATTTGTGAAATGAGATGTGTTGCTAAGTGTGGATGCTGATTATCCCAGGCACGCCAACAACTATTGCAGCACCTACTGTAGTTTCCTCTGTTTGGCACTTGCTAGCCTTAGACCAACAGTGCATTGTCAAAAGGAGCATAGATACCGGCTACGGAAACAAAGATTATATAATTGTGTTTTTCACTTTAGTTTAGATAACTTAGCACAATAAACAATGTTGGGGATGAAGCAGCTGTTGGCTACAAAGGGCTTTAAAAAGAGAAAGATATAATTAGATTAATGTAGTTGTCATGTTGGTTTAACAGCATTTTTTACTTGGTTTAGGTTTACCAGTTTCTAAACCTACTACAACTGTCAACAAAGTTTGTGCTTCTGGAATGAAATCGATCATGATGGCAGCTCAGAATCTCATGTGTGGGCATCAGGTAGCGGATTTTTAGTGCTCTGTGACCAAAATATGTTACTGAGGTGCTGATGGACGGAAACGTCTTATCACTGACGCATGCTGTTCCTGAGAATTTCCTTCCCGGTGATGCCTTTCTGTTTTGTATATTTATTAATGCTGCTTAGCAAGATTCTGCGTTGTTCTCATGACCTAATTTTGTAAGTGTTAGAATACATTTTTGTATATGTGTGCATATACATCATTGCATACACTTGCAAATCTGCCTGCAGACTTCTTGGGGAGAGCCAGTGATGGGGAATAGACCTGGGTCCCTGCTTTGTAACACTTACGTACATATAGTCTATTGAAGGTAATGTATCTACAGGACTGAGGACAACTTGCCTTTTTTTACCAGGAGCAAGGAAATGCAGTGCAACAAAATAATTATATGTTAGCAATGTTGCTTTTATTTCCTTTTTGATACAACTGGATGTTCTGAAGGAAAAATCAAAATTTGGCAGGTGCATGTGGTTAGCTTAGTTGCAAGGGAGGGATCCTACAGGGTAAGACCACATAAGGAGAAGCCTCTGGGGGTGGGGGGCAGGGCGAGCCAGAGCAAGCTAGACAGAAGGTGAAAGACGGTTGGGTACGAGCAGGGATAGCTAGCAAGAAGGAGGTTGTGACAGTCAAGATGACTGGGGGTGCAGCCACGCGAGCATGGGCAGGCCCAATCCCCTTGAAGCTGCCACATTTTGGGCTGGTGGACACACGGGCAGCCTTGCTACACCCTGCATCACCAGTGTTTTTCCGAGGATATAGGGCGTAGCAAGGTTGTCCAGAGTGGGGCGGACATCTGGTGACCAGTGGCCACACGAGCCACTGAATTGTATGGTAACATTACCCCATTTTGGGCAGTCTTATCCCAGTTTGGGCAACGTCTTGTGTGGCTGCACCCCCATTATGGACTAAAGTTTTGGTGGCAGAGACAGCAGTAAGGAAGGGTTAAATTCCAGAAGGCAAGGATTGCAGAAGTGTGATAATGCTGTGCAGGGGAAAGTGACGGGCCTTAGTAACAGAGTGAATATGAAATACAAAGCAGGCGGTAGGAATCAAAGATGAATTCAAAGCTATGTGCTTGGGGGATGGGCTGGCTGGTGACACTGTCAGTGACTAGGGAGAGGATTGTTTAGGGGGAAAATGAGGAGTTCAGTCTTGGGCATGTTAAGCTTGAAATGACAGCGAGACATCCAAGGAGAGATGAGAGTTAATGATGCAAAATTGGATGGAGTGGAGAGAGAGTTGGGGGTCATCCACACACAGGAGAACTTCCACAGAAAGGGAAGCAGAGGGAAGTACCAGCAACAGTCATTGAAGGAACAGTTAGGAGGAGAACCTATAGAACAGTGAGCCCTAGAAACCAAGGAAATGAAGAGAATCAAGGAGAAGATTCCTCCTGAAGGAGGCTGTGGTGTGGCCTTTGCTCAAACCATCTCTTGACATTGACGCCCTTGCCAGCTATCAGCCAGTCTCTAACCTTCACTTTAGGGAAGGTTATTGAATGGGCAGTGGCCCAGCAGCTTCAGGGGCATCTGGACCGCATTGGTTTCCCTGACCCCTCGCAGTCGGGCTTTCGCCCGGCCTATGGCTCTGAGACTGCACTTGTAGCCTTGGTCAACAATCTATGCCGAGAGTTGGCCCACTCTTCTGGTTTTGTTAGCTCTTTCAGCAGCTTTTGACATGGTCACACGGTTGACCACAACATGCTGGTGACTTCCCTGCAGGAATGTACGGGGGTGGGCGGGACTGTTCTTGAATTGGTTCCTCTTGTTCCTGGCTGGGAGACGTCAGCGTGTGGTACTGGGGGGATTGTACATCTTTCCCTTGAGCCTGCATGTGTGAAGTCCCGCAGGGATCCATTTTGTCCCCTCTCCTATTAACGTGTACGTGCAGCCTTTGGGTGAGATCGTGAGAGGGTTTGAGGTTCGGTGTCGTCAATATGCGGCTGACACCCATCTGTACCTCTCGCTTTCATCTGACCCAGGCCCAGCAGTCTTGGTTTTACCCAGTGCTTGGCTGCGGTGGGGGATTGGATGAGCTGCCTGAAACTGAATCCTGATAAGAGGGAGGTGATGTTTTTGGGTAAGGTCGAGGGAGTGGAGGCCCACATCAATGATGGGGTGTGTCCCTCCTTGGCCCTACAGGTTCAGAGTCTCTGAGTTCTCCTTGATTCCCAGCTCTGCCTGGATGACCAGGTGGCGGCTGTGGTGAGGAGTGCATTTGGAAAATTACATCTGGTCCAGTGCCTTCGCCCTTATATCTTGGGCTCCAATCTTGCCACTGTCCTCCATGCATTCATCACCTTGAGATTGGACTACTGCAACGCATTCTACATGGGGTTACCCCTGGTGACGACCTGGAGGCTGCAGCTAGTGCAGAATGTGGCAGCCCACCTCCTTATGGGGACAGGCTGCCAAGAGCACATAACACTGATGTTCTGTTCTCGGCATTGGCTGCCTATAGTCTTCCAGCTCAGATTCAAGGTGTTGGTTCTTACCTTTTAAAGTCCTATACGGCCTGGACCCCACTTACCTGTGGCCACCTCACTCCTCATGTCCTGGATCGACCTCTGTGGTCGGCTGGTGACGCCCGCTTGGAGGTCTCCTGGGTTTCCACGTTTGAGCGGCCGTTCTCAGTGGCTATGGAATTCCCTCCCGGTAGAGCTTCACCTCTGTCTGGACTTTCCCTCCTTTCGTAAACAGTGCAAGACATTGCTGTTTCACCAGGCATTTGGTGAGGGGGACAGGCCTTGGAGGGTTGGGATTGAATGTTATTTTTATGATGTATTTATTTTTTGTATTTTTACAATGTTTTATATAATATTTTAAATGTTGTACAGTGCCCTGGACTGCTGTTAGGCAGGAGGGGGTGGTGTAGAAATGTAACAAATAAATAAGATGTGACTGACCATGTCGAAGGTGGCAGAGATCAAGATGGGATAGAGGGTCACAGACTTGGTTATGAGGTCGTCAGTGACTTTTAGCAAGAATAGTCTTAGTTGAGCATAGAGGATAGAAGCCAGAGTGAGGGAGGAATTGGAGGAGAGGAAGTCAAGGCAGTGGGTATAGATGGCTTGTTTTAAAGGGCTTGGCAGTGAAGGGGAGGATTGAGATTGGGTGATAGTTAGAGATGATGGTTGGGGTTTTAAGACTCGGTGAGACAATGGGAGTGATCCTTAATATAAAGGAATTTTAAATTATTAAATATTAAACTATTGCAAACAGTGTTTCCTGGAACATGTTCTTATTTTGTCTGTGAAGGATGTAATGGTGGCTGGTGGAATGGAGAGCATGTCTAATGTTCCCTACACCATGGGCAGGGGAACAACACCATATGGAGGAGTAAAGCTGGAAGACTTGATCGTAAAAGATGGGTTGACAGATGTTTACAATAAAATTCATATGGTAAGTATTGCTGTTAAACCCTAAATCCTGAAGTGTGTGCCATTATTTTAAGTAATCTGTATCAAAGTAAACCCTACAACACAACTGAGCAACTCACTCTTAATGGTTGGATTGGGTATGCCCAGAAAACACAGGATGAAATTGGTTCAGGGAAGCCTTGTTTTAAGTATCATGGTGGAGGAAAGGGCAAGACCAAAATTTAGGTGATAGACTTCAAGCTGAGTCAGAGAAACCACTGTCTCTGGACCGGAGGAGAATTAATTTCAGGAAGCACCAAATAAGTTGCTCATCTTTCTCCTGGGTACTACTTGCTAGGGGATGTCCCATAGGGTTCTCTAGCCAACATGAGCAAAGTCAGCTGTCTTTCTAGTTGAAGTGCAGGAATTCCAGAAGTGTGAGAAGACCAGCCTGAAGAGAGACCAGGTACTAAATCTCTGCAGAGAAGCTGAAAGGCAGCAAGACTTAACTTTCCTTGCTCTGAAGCAAGGACCCTTATCACCAGAACACAGTCCAGGGACAGTAGGGGTGAAGCTGTATAAATCAATGGTGTCTGATTTTGATGCTGTCAATCCAGGTTCTTTCATCAGCATTAAATTTTTAAACATAAATAAGCTTTTGTGGCTTCCTAAATTCTGTTGGTGAAAATCCAGCAGCAGTTGTCACATTATAGATCAGGGATCTTCTTCCAAGTAACTGAAATAGTTAAATCCACTTCAGAAGTGAATTGCTTTCTATTTTCCCTCAGGGTAATTGTGCTGAGAATACAGCTAAGAAGCTTACTATTTCGCGAGAAGAGCAAGACACGTATGCCATAAAATCTTACACTAAGAGCAAGGAAGCTTGGGAAGCAGGATTGCTGGCAAAGGAAATTGTTCCTGTTACTATTTCACAGAAAGGTATTATGGGAAAACATGGCCAAAATATGTTTTCTTATTAAAGATCAAATGGCCCAGTGTCGAAGACAAACACTGCAGCTTTTACATGCAAAAATCAGGAATATTTTAAAAACCTGTTATCAAAAATAGTAGCGTTGAGACATACATTCAGTGACCCTGATCAAAATTTATGGCCACTTCTTTCTTTCTTTGACGTCTTGTGATATGGGAGTAAGAAACGCTTATTCATCCTATCTTTATAATTTGTCTGAGTCATGTAATACACCGTGTTAGCTATGCCCGCAGTGTACCTGTATTTAAATCCTTAAACAGAGACAGGTTCCTGCCCCAAGAGGCTTAGTCAGGGACCTGTGTTTGCTGCATTTTCCCCATTGCCTCCAATGGGGGAAATGCAAGAAACACGTATCCCTGCTTACAATTTAGGGGAGACAAAGGAGAGACAGGAATACGTTCACAAAGCTGAGAAGATTCAGATGTGAATGCTGTTACTGAAGCGCATCGGAGAGCATTCTGTGGGGGTGAGGAGCTAGGGAAAGGCTGAGGGAGGGAGAAGAGTGAGTGGGTTCAGGGAAGGAGTTCTAGGCATGGGGGCAGCATGAGAAGGGGGGGGGGAGAGATGGTTTAAGGAGCAGGAGACTCGGGTGGGTTTATATTTTTTCTTAATTATTAGCCTTAAATTATCTGTCTCCCACTCCCCACAAGATGATTGGTGATAGTTTAACCCAGAGAGAAATGTCTACATAAACCTGTTGCTTTGGATAAACGGGCTAAAGGTTATATATACCTCAGCGTACATATCTGCAGAGCACAGTTAAGCCTTCCAGTTCATTGAAATATATTTTAATCTGCCCATAGCAGAACATGACTTCACAGATTCTCATGCTCAAATGCTGGTTAAGTTTTAATTGGAACTAAAAGGTTTTACTGAAAGAGGACTGTATTTTAGGGAAACCCGATATAGAGGTGAAAGAAGATGAAGAGTACAAGCGGGTTAACTTTAGTAAGGTCCCAGAGCTGAAGACAGTTTTTCAAAAAGAAAATGGTAAGTTCTGTAAATATAGCACTGGTTCTAGATAACTGCGTACTATCCTGTTGTTCAAATTCTGTCTTAAGCCAGGGGTTGGCGTAGCAGGGGTGGCTCCCGGGGCAGAAGTCCCCGTAGGATCAGACCCGGGACTTGTACTCTAATTAGGGAATTTCTCAGTCACTCATAAATAATCAGGAATTAACTCAATGTCTTGATTATTATTGCAGTCTCCACTGTCGCTGGGCTGCTGGTTCATCTGCCTGCACCCTGTAAACACCAGCAGCCCCAAGGCAGCTTGTTTACCTACACCCTGCCTGGCCTCCTATCCTATATAGTCTCCTGTGGCCTGCAACCAGATCTTAACACAGCCCAGTCTCTCTACTACTGCCAGGAATACAACCCCCCTGGTATCCCAAGCCCTGGCGATGCCCCAGCTCAGCCAGGCACAGTCCTTAGGCTAGCTATCCCCAGGGTCGGTGCTCCCAGCAAGGTTCTGACAGCAGTCCTGCTGGAGTTTCCGCAGAGATGCATTTCCTTCAGCAATCATGCACAGACTGCCGCCTCTTATACAGGAGTGGGTGTGGCCAGGCCCCTCCCTCTCCAGCCTTAAAGGGCCAGTGTCTGCTCACTGTGTGTCCTGTTCTCCAGCCCAAGCAGATGCCTATTCATGGGGCTGGCCTTGCTACACCTAGTGCCAGCACCATACCACCTGGCCTTGACTGTCTTAAAGGGGCCACAGCTCTTGGGATCAGCCCTTCCTGGTTATCCCCATGTTTACCCTCAGACTTGCCCATCAGCTGGCTTGACCATGAACATGCTCAGGCTGACGCACACTCAGGGCTGGCTCTGCCATGCCCAGCCCTTAGGCTGGTGCTCTCAGCCCCCGCTTTAAAGGGGCAGCAGCCCTTTCAGGCTGCTCCCTGCCATAGTTGGTATTCCTGTGAGATGCCTTATTGTACTCAAACATGCTGCGTGTCCTATATAGAATGAGTTACACAAAGCTGGGGTTGTACTTGGGAGGTGTGGGCGTAGGTTTTGTGTCTCACTTGTCTTGCACAGTATTGACAGCATTGTTCTGTGCACTGTCCAATTTATCTTGAGTCTAGATCAGGCGTGGGGAACCTTTTCTGTCCTGGGGGCCACATTGAAAATTAGTACGAGCTCCAAGGGCTGCATAGTGGTTGGGGTGATGGTGCTTAACAGGTGTATTCAACGAAAGGAGGGTCCAGATCATGAATCTGTGCCGTGGATCTGTCCCCTACCTATGTCTGCATGCCCTCCTTCCTTATCCTGAGCTCAGTTCTTCAGAGGTTGAGAGTAGAGACTAGATCCAGGGCCCAAATCCTGGCCCTGGAAAAGGGCCATATAAAAACTTGCCGAGGGCGCATTTGGCCCCCGGGCCTGAGGTTCCCCACCCCGTTCTAGATGAATGATCTCCCATACAAATGCATTAACAAGAGTTGCCTAAGCTATTACCCTTGCTCCTCTACTTTTTTTCAGGGACAGTAACTGCGGCCAATGCCAGTACACTGAATGATGGAGCAGCTGCTTTGGTTCTGATGACTACAGAAGCAGCCAAGAGACTTAATGTTAAACCTTTGGCAAGAATAGCAGGTAGGAAATTGTTCTAAGCCTTCTTCTCAAGAACATGACAAGAAAATGCTTCCGCAGTCTTAGCAGGAGACTGAATCCCAATTGCGAGTGGGGTGGCAGTCTGATCTGTTCTCTTCTTTTTGCCTCTTCTATTATGCAGGGGGATATTATGCAGGGATAGCCTCAGTGGAAGAGAGGCTGCAGCTGTAATGGAACATGACCATTTATTTCTACATGAAATTGGGTTTTCCAAATTTTGGAAGGAAAATCTAGAAAGTATTGCCACACTGTTCACTTGTAGATGTAACTGGCAGTTGCTTTTGGTTTTAGGGTCATTGTATTTAAAATCTCTACTCCTGCTAGATTTTTTAAAAAGTCTTGTGCATATATATAGCCTGAGTAGTTGAAAATCTCTTTTTTGAAGAAAGATAAAGGATTTCAATATTTAATGTTTTGCAGCTTTTGCAGATGCTGCTGTTGATCCTATTGACTTTCCAATTGCACCTGCATATGCTGTTCCCAAGGTAGGAACAAAATGCATCAGTTTGTTTTGAATGACAAAGCAAAAAACCAAACTTTCTTTAGGCAAGGTGTGCTACTGATGTAACCTCCAGCTCTCTCCCTCTAATGGGGATAATTCTTCTCTCACAGGCAGTAAGGTCTGCGATCGAAGGTAGAAGGTATTTGTAAAAATGTCAGTAAGGAGATATTCTTTAAAATGTCTTAGTCACGTGAATAATTCCAGCTTTGTTTTTGTAACAATGGCTGTTAAAAAATGCGATGGTGGGATGTGGCCATTCCCAGGAAGCCTCGCTCAACAAATGTGCTGGCTACCAGGGCCCAGAAAGGCACGAATGTTCACCCGGTCCTGCACTGTGCCCCCCGCCATGATAGGCAGTCAGGGCAGGACCCAACCTGAGCTGAGTCATGGCAGACCACAGGAAAAGTTAGAGCCTGCTGTGGCTCGACCCCGGCGGTCTCGGGGATCATGGCCCGGGCCAACATCTGCCAGCCCTGCACAAGTATGGGCCAAAGTGTGACAGAGCAGGCCAACACCTTTAACATCCATTGTCACTGGAGCTTGAAATTAGACTTCACTGAAATAATTGTAGGTATTATACTAGTCCCGAAATCCTCTTGCCAGGCTTTTCCTTTTGCATTTTTTCTTTTTGTTGTGATTTTTAGAGACCTGGAAACTGTAAATCTGTCTACACATAAAAGTTAAGGGCGGGGTGGAGAAGAGGGCGTGTAGAACAGAATTTTTTCTCAACCTTTTGTTCTGCTGTTTGAGAGAATACCTAATAGATCTCTAATTTTCAGGCAGAAGGTACTTTTGAGAGCTGCGTCCCCTTTTATTAACTGCCTTGAATGATGCTTTTGTACATCAGTACAGTTATATTTATTGCTATTGTAGGCAAAACTAATCTGACAAGCCAGTTTCTGCATTGTCAGCATTTGCCTACTGCAAAGATTTTTGAAACCAGGTTGAATCGGAGTTAAGCCACTTGGTGCTTACCACTCGAGAAATCCAAGCTAATGCCAGTTAGTTAATATTTAATTGTTCTAATTCTTTCAAAGAATGTACTTTGTCATTGACTAAAGTCAGTTGGAGTAAATCAGTGTCTGGTTACTTTGGATTAATCCAGGTTCATGGAAAATATTTGCTTAGACCTTGACAAATGGTTTGGCAACATTCCAGCAGACTTTGGTTTTGTTTGAGTTCATTCATGGCCTTTCGTAAGTTGAAATGTTGTTGTCCATATAGACTTGGACTTAACCCACCTCACTGAACTGCACTGATGCCACATTTATAAGATCCAATTTGGTTTCAGGGATATGAATTTTAAAATAAAGGACTGAGTAGTTAGGGTTGGTATTGGGACCATTGATGCTAACTTTCTTTTTGGAGAGGTCTATGCTTATTATTATTATTATAAACATTTATATCGTGCCAGTAGTGTGACCTGGTGCTGTACAGAACATAGAAATAGACACGGTCCCTGCCTGTGGCTTACAATCTAAAAGACGAGGGGGAGACAGGGAGAGGGGACGGTGGGAGAGACAGGGGAGAAGACCAACAAACATCAAGCGGATGCGAAGTCTCAGGTGCATGTACTTGACTTGCTTACAATCAGGTTGGTTGCAGCAGTCTGCAGAGGAGGGCAAACAGTATGTATATGGGAACGACTAGCAGGCTTTGGGAAAGGCGGCGAGGAAAAAGTGGGTCTTGAGGAGGGATTTGAAGGAGCGGAGGGAGGGGGCAAGGCAGATATGGGTAGGGAAGGAGTTCCAGGCATGGGGGGCAGCGAGGGAGAAGGGTCGAAGGCGGTTAGGTGAGCAGAAGTGAGGGAGGGAACAGAGGAGGAGCGGAGAGCGCGTGCAGGAGTGCGTAGGGAGATTAGGTCTGAGAGGTAAGGGGAAGCTTGGTTGTGGAGTGTTTTGAATGTGAATACCAAGAGTTTAAACAGGATACGTTCAGGAAGGGGGAGCCAGTGAAGAGAAGAGGAGAGACTGCGCATGGTCAAAGCGACGGGCAGAGTAAATGACCTTGGCAGCAGAGTTTTGGATTGCGATAAGGGGGGACAGGTGAGAGCGAGGGAGGCCAGCAAGGAGGAGGTTGCAGTAATCAAGGCGAGAGATAACCATGGCAAGAGCAAGGGTTTTGGCCGAGGAGATAGAGAGAAAGGGGCGGATCCGAGCAATGTTATGGAGGGCGAATTGGCAGGATTTGGCAACAGAGTCAATGTAAGGTTTAAAAGAGAGGTGAGTGTCAAAGATGAAGCCCAAGCTACGGGCTTGGAGAACAGGATGGATGGTGACTCCATCGATGCAGATGGGGCAGGTTAGAGGGAGAGGAAGAGGATGCTTAACATCCAATTATAGCGTTTGCGTTGGGGCATAACTTTTCAGAACCACAAAAGATTTCAGTCTTACAGCAGACAATCTACTGTGGTTCTTGTGAAATGATCAGAGATTAAGGGTAGAATATGGCTTTTATGTAACTAAGGTTGAAGAAAATGTAAAAGTGAATACAAATATCAGGAATGCCGTAAGTGTCACTATCATGTTCTATCTAACTTTTCAAACCCTGTGTTTTTATTTCCAGATTCTTAGTGATGCAGGGCTGAAAAAGGAAGATATCACAATGTGGGAAATCAATGAAGCATTCAGTGTTGTAGTTCTAGCCAATATTAAAATGTTGGGTATTGATCCACAGAAGGTCAATGTACATGGAGGAGCTGTCTCTTTAGGACACCCAATTGGGTAGGTGGAAGAATGCATTGTGGGGCTGAGTGTAATCTTGACAGTATAAACCCATCATTGTGTTTGGAATGTGCTTGGAATGTAGGTTGGTTTTTTTTAAAAAAATAAATGTTTCTCCTAGTTTTTTCCAACTAGAGAAGTGTGACCTTACACACAAATAAAAAGCTAATTAGGGGGACGTGCTGAGAATAAGGAAGGACATAGGGATGGTATACTTAGCTAGTTCTTTCAGGTTTCAGCCCAGGCTTAGCTTTCAGGGCTCCTTGAAACAGACTTTGTAGGGCGGGCTCCACCCTTTCTTCTTAGTAACGAGGGCAGCTAGCTAATCTATCTGTGCTGGCAGACTTGCCTGAATGTAGAATTGCCAGGCGGCTGTAGAAGCTTATATTTACTTTGACTTTTAAAATGTACATACCATTATCTTCAGGTGCTTGAACAATTTAAAAAATACTTTATGATGGCTAAACAGATCAATCTATTTAGTTTATCAAAAAGTTAGTTAAGAAATCCTGATTTGGGTTATGACTGAACCCCCACACCCCAAATCATACTAAGGAACTTAAAGCTAAAGAAGTTAAAAATTTGAAGGCAGACATTTGTAAAAGTGACTAACCATTGGAAGAAACTGCTAAGGGAACAAGTAAGTTTTCCATTACTTCAGTTTTCCAGATTCAGTGCTTTGCTCAAATATGCTGCTTTAGCTAGTTGTGAATTAATGGTCTTGATACAATAACTGGAAGAATTCCAGGACCTGGCTAGATCACTCCACTGAAATTCCCTGTGATGCTAGAAAATTCAGAACTAACATACAACTTTTTCTCCACCCCTTACAGAATGTCTGGAGCAAGAATTGTTGCTCACATGGTCCATGCGCTGAAGCAAGGAGAGTATGGTCTTGCAGGAATCTGTAATGGAGGAGGTGGGGCTTCCGCAATACTGATCCAAAAGGTGTAGGCTGCTGAAAAGACACATCTCCCAAGCGATCAAAATAAGCAATGGCTGTTACATTATTTATGGAACTGCAGATGACAAACCCTTGAGTTATCCACAGTAGTTTGTTAAAACATCAATTCATAGTGACACATGAGATTTTCTACTTTAATTTAGTTTTGTTTTTATACTATATGGACTATAATTAAATCATTGCAAAGTACAAGTGCTTACAAGACAACTGTACCTGTACTCTGAATGTTGCTGTTTTGAAGATTCATAAAAATTCCCTTAAAATGACTAATCAAATGAAGACTCTGTGTTAAGTAATGTGGTGGCAATATTAAATCAAGCAGTGACTAATCTTACTCTTTCTGAAAAACTGCCTGATTTGCTCCTATTGGAGACTTGCAAAGCCTAGTCAATAGTACTAGAAGCCAAGCTTGCAATGCTATTTGCCTGTATTTACTATAGGGAGGGGTAGTTAGAACTCTGCGAGTGTTCTAAGTCAGCCTGTCTTGAAATGCAAAGGTTTCCAAACTGTTGCAGTCAGATATACTTTGCATTGTCTTAAATCACAGGATTGTATTTAAATCTCAAAATGGAGTCTCAGGAAAAGGTTGGGAATCACTGTTGTAATGTATATGAGCAGAAGGCAGAACTGTCAAAACTTCTTTTAAAGAATTGATGGCCTTGTCTTTACCAGAGGATGAATCCCATCCACAGACAAAACTCCTAAATATATTCTTGAGGATTATATTATGGATTTAGGATGATATGCTGTTGGTGAACTAATAAAAACTATACATACACATGCACTTGTGTGCAGATTGAATGGGGGGAAGCTAGCGGGCTTGATCAGCCTGTCTGAAAACTGCAATGTTCAGGACCTGGTCTTAAAAAACAGATCCAGACACTTACCACGAAGATACAACATTTACTTTTTAGAATACCTCAGTGCTCTGTATAAAGGCAGCAATCCTATTAGAGTAGATGTGATTTCTCTGGTATAAGGAGTTGCAGGACTACACCTCAGTGTGTCAATATAACCATTTAGTACACAATTCTTGGATTCAAAACAATATTTATTCAAGCTTTAAATGCTATGCAGTATTAAATTAGTGGACAGGTTTAATATAAACATCACTGAATACTTGGTTCCTTAGGAATCCTTGCTATTTGAAACACTGCCATGTCACTGTACAGCTCCAAGAAAATTATCTTCTGTAAAATTTTAGCAACTTGGAGAGGGGAGAAGGTAGGGAGTAAACACCAGTGTTAATGAAGAAAGTTCTGCAAAACCATTGGACCTACACTGTTAGAACAGGGATTAAAGATAGATAGCATAAGGCTTGAGTAAAAAAGCTGGCCTAGAAATGTAGTCAAGTATTTGTTTATACCAAGTGACATACGAGTATTTCAGCGGGAACTTGGCTGAATGACATGGCGGAGGGCAGAAAACTCACAAGGAAGTGGAGGGAGCTGCTGCTCTAATGTGTCTGGGAGCATTCGAACATGGCTGGATCGCTGGAAGCATGCTGGACTACATTTTCCAGCAAACTTCCAGAGAGCATTTGAGTGCCTACTCCTAGAGACTCACATTAGAACAGCAGCTCCAATCAAAGGTGCTGCTAACGCCCTCCACCTTTTGGTGAGATTGCTGCCCACCTCTTCCTGGAACCTGCATTCCTCAATAGAGGAGTTGCCAAGTATCGGCTAAAACCCTCAGTTACTCAGTCAGGACACTCAGCAGAAAAAGTAATTAGTGGTAACTGAATAGTAACTAAGGTTGTTTTTACACAGATTCTCTCCCCCCCGGGAGTTTGGGCAGGTGTGCGGGGACATCCGTGTTAGTGGCCGACAGTGGATGGGTGTCTGCTTGGTGTTCATCCATGTAAGCACCGAGCGGGATGGGTGGGGGTGGGTGCATGCTCCCACCCAACACTCCTCTCTACCCACGGAGCCCTCTGGAAAACTGGAGAAGGCTCCATGGCTGGGTGTCCGTGTAATGGGACACACCCCCACCATGCCAAAACACCAAGGCCCACTGCTCCGTGTAAAAAGGGCCTAAATATTTTAGATGAAATGAAGGTGCTGTGTAGAGTGCTGTACACTGTACCCTGCTGAATTATTTTTTTAAATCACTTCTCAGAAACAGTAGAAAATACTTTTAGTCCTACTGACCATCAGCTGACGCCCTGTTTAAATAATTAAAATGGTAGACCGCTCCCCCTCCCTTTGCAAATGGAAATACTACCAATAGTCTTTGAGTTTGCATTGCTACCCTGTTATGCCAAACAACAAGAAAAATAGCTTTTAAAACAGTTATCAGGAGTTAGTCAAATTCAGAATTTGCCATTGCAGTAATTATGCAGTAGGAAATAAGCTCTGCATTTGAGAGTTGATAAACACTAACTTGGTTAAGTCCCCAATTAGTGTTTAAAATTTGCTGACACACTTTTCTATGATAGGGCAGGGCAGCTTCATTGGATTTAATAGACAGTGGGGAGAAGTGTTGGCTTTTGCATGTATTTCTAGAATTTAGATCTATTTGTACACAGGTGGTGTTGGTGTTTTAATAATAAAAAAACCATGCTTTTTTAAAAACAAGTTTAAAAATAGACTGATTTGGAGGGGATAATTGGGCACGTGACAAATCCAGTACAAATTAAGTTAATGGTCACATATGTAGAGATGGGAGGAGGCCAAGCTTTCATTTTTTTTACCTTTGCTCAACTATCTTAGTAGTAGTAAGTAGCAGGCCTTAGTCTGAACCACAAAAACATTGCATTCAAACTCACCATCTTAGTCACTTAAAAAAAAAAGTAAAGTAGGCAAGTACAGCGGTCTGCAGAATATAGACAACATCTGGTGTTACAGGAAACAAGGGGGTAACAATATCTGAGTCTTTACAACTCTTCAAAATTTATACAATATTTACAGTATCGAAACCAGCCTTGCTGTACAGCTTAGCAAGTTAAATGGCTCTACACTTTAAGTGCTTTCACAAAAATAAAAATATGCTAACTCCAAACTATATATACAAACTAGCAACCTGCTTCATAAACAGCATGATTTTGCTATAAAGTGAAACTTCAGTGCACTGAAAGCACAGCTGACCCTTTTACAATACATTTCTCTTCTCTCACATGCTTAGGAGGGCAGCACCTGGTTTTAAATCACAGTTCAACTTTTTTTTACTCATCATAATGCAACGATAACAAGAACTTGTCCACATCCATTTCAGCTGGAAAAGAAATTGGTAGCTTCTTTTTCTGCTGGGAAAAAGAAAGGCTTGCATTAAATCTCAAGAATATTGGGGCATCAAGTTGCTAGATCACTTCAGAAAGCCTCACATGCTTAGAAAGAGTCTAGACATTATTTGTTCTTGAGCTAATTGTACAGTATGGGTCAGTGGATAGAAGACAGGAATGGTCTCATTACCAGCTCTGTCATTGGGATTGCCCTCTGAGCTTGATTTAAGTTGAATTTCTCCACACGATACCAGATAGTTCTGTCTTGGGTCATTCCCCCTCATCATCCAGGAGGTGAGAGAAACTTGATCTGATGGAGCATGTGCACTGGGAACAATCCTCCCTGCAGCTCGTTTCATTTCTGCCTCAGAAGACAAGCAGCTCCACCTGAATCGGAAAGCCCAAGGCTCCCTAAAAACTTGCTTTCTCACTGTTCAAGCAGTGAAAATGAGCTGCTGGCTCTGCCGAGTTTCTGGCACAAGATGGAGTGTGTGGCCAGTGCCTGCTCCACCCTACCTGAAGTGTGGATCGTGCGGGGTTCAGGACAACTGCCTCTGTGCCTGGCTAACCCTCACTGAATGGAAAGAGTAGGGCTGCGGCTGGTGGCCCCCCCATGTGGTTGTGATCTCAAATTGCACCAGCCTCTGACGTGCTGCGTGCCTGGCGGGGGGAAGCAGGATCCGGACCACACATCCCTCAAGCCCACAATGCATAAGAGCAAAACGGTGCCAGGGGAAGTCCCGCACGACCCCAGAGCCCATGAAAGAACTGGAGTCAGCACAGATGGAGGGACAGACTCAAGTAAGATCCCCCAAGACCTCCACCTTATGGTTCTTGGTAAAACCCTATCCTCCCTTGAAAAACTACACAAGTAGGGTAGAGAGTGCCTGAGAGAAAAGGGAAGGCGTCCCCCCCCCTTCCTCTCAGTAGTTCCTGCCAAAAAGAAAGCAGCCTTTAAGGGGCTATCTAAATTGTCAGGAAAGTACAAATGGTCCACTAAGGCAAGTTGCAGAAGGCTTCTGGACTCCCCTGAAGCGTCCAACCCCTCAGAGGAGGAGGAAATGCCCAACAGAGCAGAGGTGGAATACACTTTGAGCTGGGTGGATACATTTGTTAATGGCTGGATAAGAGAAAGGCTTTTAGTTGTGCGATTAGGTTTTTTCTGGATTGTAAAACAGGATGGCTTTGGGCAGACCTGTTCCAGCCACGGTAGTGGCGCTTCCTCCCCTTAAGTAGCTGTGGCTGCTTCTAGAGTGCTGGTTCTTTAAACGGGCTATGTACTCTGGCGCATGCACGGCGCACGCCTTTTTATTTAAAATGTATATTCCGCCCCTCCTGCCCACAGGGCAGCCCGGGGCAGCGAACAGCACTCAATAAAACAATATAAAAATTTTAAAACAATTTAAAAATACAATATGTGGGGAAAACCCCCACCCCTCGCCAAAAGCCTGACAGAACAGCCAGGTCTTACATATACACCGAAACAGCAGGAGAGTGGGAGCCAGACGAGCCTCCTCCGGGAGCGAATTCCACAGCACAGGGGCGACCACCGAAAAAGATCTAACATCAGTGGCCACCCGCCTCACCCGGGGAACCTCCAAAAAGGCTCCCACGGATGATCTCAAGGGTCGCACGGGCACCTGTCATGGGGACAACACACCCATTTGGGGGGGATATGTGTAATGTAATAGGAGTAACAGATTGTAAGCTCAGTGGGAGCAGAATGCTGAAACCAGTTGCCAGAGGGGGGAAGGTATTCCCTTTATGGCAAGTGGCCACTTTATTACCAAGCAACGGCCAGGTCACGCCTGCCACCTTGATAACAATGACAATGGCCAGGACCCCCAGGAAGTTACCTCAGGCGTCCTGTGAGGAAGAAGAAGGAAGTTCTTCTTCAAGAATTAGCGCTCTTCCATTTTGGACTTGAACAAGTTAACAGCTCAGGAGAGGAGCTCCTGCAACATTGCAAACTATGGACTAAAGACTTGGCCATGAACTAAGATTTGAACCCAGTCTTCAACTTCCAGACAGAGAGCATCTGATGGACCTGTATTGTACCTCTTAGGGTAAGAGACAGTCAGGGAATATCAGTGGATTTAGAATGTGTGGACTTTGTTTGATTTATAGACTTGCACTATCTGATCAACAGCCTTGTACTTGTATGTACTCAATATATGTTTTATAATCAAGCCTAGCGTGCTTGTGTCGTTATTTGGCCTTGGGGAATTCACTTGGGGGTACTCCTATCTAGGTGAGAGCCTAGACGAACCTTTTTCATATAAGACAACCCCACTGCAAAGTCTTCCAAGCTACAGGTGGCCAGAGAACGTTCTCTGCGTTACGGCTGGGC
>QEPC01004481.1:207925-269092 GCA_003113815.1 Sphenodon punctatus
CCCCCCCCCCCCCAACCCAACCCACTCGGGCTCCTGCTGCTGCTGCCACCTCTGCCCATGCAGGCTGGGAGAGGGGGGAGAGAAGGCAACCTCTGGCAGCCCCCCCTCCAATCCAGCCTGGGGAGGCAGCCTCCGGCAGTCCTCCCACCCCGCCCCCCCAACCCAGCCTGACCCACTGGGCAGGAGCCTGGGCCCATGCAGGCTGGGTTAGGCGGGGGGTTAGGCAACCTCCAGTAGCGCCTCCCCCCCCCCCGCCCATAGGGGAGGGGAACAGGGACCCGCAGAATCAGGCCCTGAGGCCAGATGACTAATTCCACAGAAGAATCGGGGCTCTGCTTGTAAAAAACATCTGAGAACTTGTCCTGGCTGCAGTTTGCTAGTCGCCTGAGCACAGCAGCTGGGGGCCGCCCCGAGAGCAGAGGAAGCCAGGAAGGAGCTGGCTATGGAAATAGCTGGGTTTGGGGCTGGTGAACTTGCAAAATAGGATACAGGCAGCGAGGCAGGTTTGGCCAATGGAACAGCACAAGGAACAAGAAACAGTGAGTGACATCTAGGAATGCTGAGATTGTTTATATCTGATCCTGGGAAGAAGGCTCTGGGGATTTATTAGAGGGTGGTTAGTAAATGCCCAGAAAAGGGCTAAGGACTGTAACAGGAACTCTGCTCATAGCCTATTGGGGCTCGAGGATTATATTTCACAGGGTGCAGGCTTGTCCAAGCCTGAACCTTGGGAAAGGCAAGGAAATCTGGATTAAGGTGGTCCAAACTAAAGCCCATTAAGGGGCAAGGACTGAAGGACATTTGCGTGGGCCAAAGGACTGAGCTGAGGGCCTACTGTGTAAGTGTTTAAGGTTGAAGGCCTGCGTGTCCTAGTTAAGATTTAGCCCTTAGAGTTACAGGGACCTGCATGCCCTGAATAAGGTTGAGTCCTTGAAAGGACTAAGGGGAGACTGGCAAAAGGTACACTAAAAGGAGGAGAAATTACATAGACAAAACCCCTGCGGTTTAAAAACCTAGTTAAGGCAGCAACATATAATACAACTTGTTTGTGAAGGTTACTTGAAAATAGCTAATAGTATTGTATTATATGTATGGTATTTGTGTAGTAATAGGAGGGTAAGAGAAAGTTGCCTTAACATACAATTTACTGACATGTTACAGTTTGAGTATAATTTGGAATGCCGCCTTAACTAGGTTTTTAAACTGCAGGTTTTTTGTTTGTTACAAAACTAACCAACAACACTTTCACTTTAAAAAAAACATTAAATGCAGGATCATTTCTAAAAAACCTTACATTGATACAAAAATTAACTATTTAACAATATGCACTATGCCAAAATTTAAACTCCAAAAAGCATGGAAATTAAATTATGCTTATTTATGCAAGTGAATCCAACTATTTATTTACTATTCCGATCATTAATGACTTACATTTATAGTTAGCCATACTTTGACATTGTTCCAATAAAGACTTGTTTTTCCAATAATCAGTTATTTTTTTCATAATTACTTATATTAAGACTCACCAACTCATCACCTCAATATCACAATTAATACAGTTTTAAACTCTCTTTTCAAGCACATATTAGAACTTGAGATCATAGAACTGCTTTAAAAATTAGAAGTCCAATTTATTAATTACATCATTTGTATGAATAAAATTAGACTGAAAGTGTCCTACATAGATAGAGTTGAACACAGTGTATTAATTGTGATGCTGAGGTGACGAGCGCATGCTTTGCATGTATAAGGTCCCAAGTTCAATCTCTGGCAACTCCAATTCATGATCTTTGGTAGCACGCTTGGGTGAGGTATGCCAGCGTTCCTGGAGGGTCTCAGGTAGCAAGCTTGGGTAGCAACCTCAGGTAGCAACCTCTGCCAGAGACCCTGGAGAGCCGGATTTGAAACCCTGTTGCTGTGTCAGGTTGTGACAATTCTGGGCTAAGATGGACCACTGGTCTGACTCAGTTAGGCAGCTCCTTATATCCTTATAAGACAGAGGGCAGTGCTAGATTCTGTTATAGTGGCAGGTCACCCTCATATACATTATTCTATTAACGATGCTAAGTTTTTTTCACCTCCTCCCTCTGTAGGATTTAAATCTGGTTTTAAAAGCCCTCACAGCACCTCCTTTTGAGCCTCCAAAGGAAGTGTATTTTTTATCAATTAAGGTAGCATTTTTGGTAGAAGTAACTTAGACCTGCCCGCATAATGTCCGAGTGAGGTGATTAATTGACCCTAAATTTTTGTAGTGTTCATAGAGAATAGGTGGTAGTCAGTGGTATTGAGGCTGGATCAAGCCTTTCTGCCCAAAGTGAATTCAGTTTTTCATACATCTCAAGATATGCAATCTGCGGTATATGAAGCAGGTAGGCAGGAGGCTAGAGCGACGCTGGCATCGGACTCGCTCTGAATCTGACCGATTTCTCCATAGGACCCATTTGTGGTCCTATGTTGAGGCTGTGAGGACAGCAAAGAAGGAGCTCTTTGCTGCCCTCCATAGTGTCTGCAAAGTCGCGTCCAGCGGAGCTGTTCGGGGTGGTGCGGGGGCTGGTCAGTCCGGCCACCCTCCGCCTGGACGGGGACTTGTCCTAGGCCCGCTGTGAGGAGTTTGTCATCTACTTTGCAGACAAGATCGCTCAGATCCAGAGTAATTTCGACACTGGGTTGGATGCAGTAGGTGAGGAGCACGAGGTTATGGAGGCATGGTCTGGTCAATTTTTCTGGGAGGAGTTTCAGGAAGTGACGCTGGCCGATGCGGTGGATGTCTTAGGGTCTGTTCGAGTCACAAGTTGTGATTTAGATCCGTGCCTGTCCTGGGTGGTGAAAGCCTCCAGGGAGACACTGGGGTCGGTTCTGGCGAGGGTGGTTAACGCGTCCCTTCGGAGGGAAGGTTGTCGCCTAGTCTCAAGGAGGCTGTGGTGCGCCCCCTGCTGAAGAAGCCTTCGCTGGATGTGGACGCACTCGCCAGTTACCATCCTGTCTTTAACATTCCCTTTTTAGGGAAGGTTATTGAACGGGCAGTGCCGCTGCAGCTCCAGGCACATCTGGACAGTATCGGTTTCCTTGACCCTTTTCAGTCTGGGTTCCGCCCTGGCTATGGTACTGAGACGGCGATGGTGGCTTTGGTGGACAATCTCCGCCGGGAGATGGATGCAGGATGTTCTACGTTCTTGATCCTGTTAGATCTCTCGGCCGCTTTTGATACTGTGGACCATGGGTAGCTGCTGAGATGGCTGTGAGACCTGGGAGGTCTGGACGGGACTGTCCTTGGGTGGTTCTGCTCATTCCTCTCGGGGAGACGTCAGCGGGTGGTGCTGGGAGCTGAAACATCGAGCTCCCGGGCCTTTACCTGCAGCGTTCGATTCTGTCTCTGTTTTTGTTTAATGTGTATATGCAGTCCCTGGGGGAGATCATGAGAGGGTTCGGGGTGCAATGTCACCAATACACTGATGATACTCCGCTGTACTTCTCGTTTTCGACAGACCCAGGCCCTGCTGTCTTGTTGCTTTCCCAATGTTTGGAGGCCGTGGCAGATTGGATGCGGCAGAGCCGACTGAAGCTCAATCCTGATAAGATGGTGGTGGGTAGGGCGAGGGAGGTGCCAGCTCCTCTGGTGGGGGGGGTCTGCCCTCCTATAGCCCACCAGGTTCGGAGTCTGGGGATAGTTTTGGATCCGGACCTCCGTCTGGATCGGCAGGTGGAGGCGGTGGCTAAAGCCGCCTTCCGCCAGCTGTATCTAGTACGGAGGCTGCGCCCATACATTTCTGGGCCCGACCTGGCCACTCTTATTCATGCCTTCATCACCTCGAGGCTAGACTACTGCAATGCGCTCTACGTGGGGCTTCCCTTGGTTCTGGTTTGGAGGCTGCAGCTAGTGCAGGACGGGAAGGCGGGAGCATATAACGCCTGTGCTCCACACTCTGCACTGGCTGCCTATAGCGTACCGAGCCAGATTCAAGGTGTTGGTCTATAAAGCCCTACACGGTCTGGGCTCCTCATACCTTGGGGTCCGCCTCGCCCTCTGCGCGATCCCTATGGGCAGCCACAATGGAGAGGGTGTTCTCGGTGGCCGGGCCGCGACTCTGGAACTCCCTCCCGGAGGAAGCTCGCCTGACCCCAGGTGTGATGGCTTTTCGTCGAGCCTGTAAGACCTGGCTGTTCGCCCAGGCCTTTGGAGGGTAGGGTAGGATAGGGTGGGGGAATGTGGGGCGGTGGGGGGTGTATGGTAAATGTTAGGGTTATTCTTTTAACTATTTTTATTATGATGTTTTTATAAGTTTTATTACTGCTTTATTTGTTGTGAGCCGCCCCGGGCTGTCATAGGCATGAGGGGGCGGCCAATAAATCCAAATAAATAAATAATGCTCTCTTCCTCTTATCTACATCCTATACATTCAAAGGAAAAGCAATGACACTGTCTGGATGTTGGAAGAGCTCTAAAAATTTACATCCATAGAACTTCTGAATTCAGCAGTCCTCAGCAATATGTGTGTCACATAAGGCAGAAGGTCAGGGGGGGCAAAAGCCTCGAAGGCAGTAATTTCTAACTGGGTCACAGTACGTATAGCTGAAGCATATAGGGCAGAGGATTGCATCCCTCCACAAAATGTTTGGGCACATTCAGTCAGGGGAACAGCCACTTTTGCAGGCTTTAAGGCCAGAGCATCCTATGAAGAAATTTGTACGGCTGCAACATGGTCTTAGTTGCACTCCTTCGTAGGACGTTATAAAATCCATACACGAGTCTGCCAACGCTGCCTTTGCACGGAGGGTCCTGCAGAAAGTGCTGGATTAAGGTCCAGTTAGAATCCTGACATTTTGTGTAAAGTGCACTGCTCTAGTATATCCCGAAGAGTGATATCCTGAGGCGAAGAGAGAGTTGGCCCTTACCTCGTGAATTCTCTTTCTGGAAGCAATACCAGCCAGTCCTCCAGCCCTCCCTTGTT
This sequence comes from Sphenodon punctatus, assembly GCA_003113815.1. NCBI lineage: Eukaryota > Metazoa > Chordata > Lepidosauria > Sphenodontia > Sphenodontidae > Sphenodon > Sphenodon punctatus. The sequence goes on from QEPC01004481.1 coordinate 212,875, forward strand.
AAGCAGAACAGTATAAAGGGACATGCAATTAAGTCCACAGGGAGGGGGGTCTTGAGGACTGTAAATCAAATCAATCAATCAATCAAATTGGCAGTTATGTCTCTTGCTGGATGATGAGGGGAATGACCCAAGCTGACGACTATCCAGTATCCCTTCCAGAAAGAAAATTTATAAGGTAAGGGCCAGTCAATTCTCTTTTCTACATCACATTCTCCCAATCTGAAAAATACAGGTTATATTAACCCAGCTTCAAAACACACTTTCTGGCCTATGAATGAAACTTTTTGTACATTACAAAAATTAGTGTTTGTCCCATTACACCATAATTTATTGCTTAAAATCAGAAGGGATGATCCTCAGTTCAAAGCACTTCTCCTTTAAGACCACAAGAAGCTTGCAATTTCAGTGTGAGCTGAAACCTGATGCTGGCTCCTTATGGTCTTAAAGGAGATATGATTGAACTGAACTGAGGGTGAGGCTGACAAGCAGATTTCCATGGTGGAGAGCTACTCTTGCAGATGATCTGGCTTTCTACAAAATTCTGCTGGGGCAAGGCCAGACAAACAGCAGGGCAATCGCTGAGCACCACATTGCAGAGCTACCATGGGGAGCTGGGCATACGAGTACACCACCCCCACACGTGAGGAAGCTGGGCTACTCTTGGAGCTCCTGCCCTGGCCATGGCGGGTCAGTCACAGCACTGGCCGCAGGAGCAGGTGCCTGGCCCTACCCAGAGATCCCACCCCCGGTCATGACGTGGCCACATGCAACAGCGTGCCCGCCACTCATGGCCCAGCAGTGGTGATGGCTCCATGGCGGGGCAAGCGCCGCCCCTGCACATGGGCAGCTGAGAACATCTGGCTGCTGCCAGACCCATGATGCAATGCATCGCATGGCCTGGCTGCCCAGGGAGGGGTAAAGCTACCCAAGACGTGGTAGTCTCCCCTCCCTGTCTCATGTGACCTCGATTTTACAGGGCCCTGGGGCTAGTGCTAGGGAAATGAAAGAGTTAAAGAAACAAACAAACCCCAGTAGAAAGTAAAAGCAGAGACTGGAGGTGACTGTTTGGTTGTTTCACTGTGCTAAAGATGTGGCAAGGGTTTAAACTTCCTGGCCTGTCTCATTTAAAACAAACAGTATTTCTTTTTCTCCAGTACTTTTCTCAGCCCACAATACAGACCCCACCTCCCTGCAAGGACATCCACAGATTTTAAACAGAAGGACCTGCGAATAAGAGGTTTCAGGACTACAGCCAATCAGGCCAGTGTTAATTTGATTAACACTTTAACACAGCTGCCAGCAGTGGAACTGCTGCTATGGTATGCACACACACACACACATATATATGGAGGTGTTCAGAATTTCAGAGTGATAGACTCATGTCTAGACTTACCTTTATTTTCTTCTTTTTCACTAAGATCGTAGAGTTCTGAAGATGTTTTTTATTTGCGGAACGGGAATTTCTCTCGCATTCATCCAAGTCCTCCGACTTCCTTTTTTTCCCCATGCTTCTTAAAGACCTAAATTGCTGTGTATTATCCTTTAGGGGAGTTGTAGTACTAGTTCTTGCAATAGCAGCCCGTGATAGTATCATTAGTGTATGGGCAGCCATGCTGACACTGTTCTCACTACCTGTTTCACTGGCCGGGCTGCAGGCAGGCAAGTCGGGAGTAGCAGGAGGGACCATTATTCTAGGGGTTGTACTGTCTTCATTGTAACGTCTACAAGTTGGTGTTTTTACACTATCCAAAGTATCCTCTGCCTGTTTATCCCCATATCCTGATGGTGTACGTGGTATTGGTAAATCCCCATTTTCAACCATTTTGTTAGCAGGGCTCTGTAACTGGATGTCATGTAACATTTCCACAGCTTGTTTTGTTAAAGGGCTTGTCAAGCAATGGGCTGGGTTGGAAGATTTAGTTTGGTCTTTCTTTGGCTCCTTCGATGAGGGAAACATAGATCCTGAATTTTTGCTATTAACATTTGGCTGTGATCCATGTTTTTTGTTCAATTCTTGCACTGAGGAAACAGTTTTCTCATTCCAAAGGCCTACATTTTGTTGTCCGTTTGACAATTTTGCAGCCTCCTGATTCTTTTGCTTTTCATCAACACCTCTCCTTATTTCGTTTTCCTTGTTTGCTGTTGTCTTGTGAAAAGTATCAAGTCCTGCAGCTGAACCCCTCTTCTCGGGCTGTGTTTCCTTCCCAGCCACATTTCTTACAATTTCAGGCCTACACAAAATTCTCGGCAAAGTCCTTTCTCTCTCTCTTTTGGGGGGCTGTGTTTTAACAGGGGGAGAAGAAACATTGAGAGAGTCTACAGCAAATAAAGGCGTTTCGTTCTTTTCTTTTTGTGGTGGACCCTTATTAGTCTGCCCTTGAGAGTTTCCTCCTGAAATTGGCAAAGCGCTATCAAAGCACAGTACTCTTCTGTTGCTTTCAGTTTGTTTCAAGTTCAAATTAGTGGTCTCTACTGGTACAGAAAGTGAATTCGCCTCCAACTTCTTTCCCACGTCTGCTGAAATGTTCCTGTCTGAATTCCCGGTTCTGAAAAGCATGGAAAATATTTCAGCAAGCGTTTGATTTATTTTGTGCCATTCAGCCGGAATAGGCTTTTCTCTTTAGATTCAAAGAACTTATATTTAAAAGAGTGAGCTATTTCTCATTCTTTTAAATATGCTTGCAAAACCTAACTTGTGGATTTAGAGGAAGAAAAAGTGTGCCCACAGAGACGGTGTCCAGTAACATGACCATTATGTGTTACTGTTGGAACACCGAAAAGTGAAAGGGACACGCAAGCAATCTGGGAAAATTGGGTTGGTCATTGTCATTGATTTACTATGATTGTTAAGATGACATGCAGGGCCACTATTGGAACCTGTCTCTCTTCCTTTCAAACCCCTTCCTATTATCTTCTTTCTTGGCCCTGTACAGGGTGCAAGTAAATTTGTGTGACCACAGGAGTGAATTAAGATTGAGGGCTTAATCCACCACAGTAGTGGAATTTCCAAGTCTGGCTACAAATCGACTGTTATACATATTGGGTACAGAAGCATACAGCTAAACAAACTTACCAGAAAATAAATTTAACCATTTAACATACTACAGCCTCTGCCTCCTTGATAGGTGGCTTGCCTCAATCTTTTTAATATTTTAAACTCAGAACATTTATCTCCCCTTTTTACCCTGCTGGGCTGGGATGTATTATCGACTGATCTTAATTTTTGTACCTTTATTATCTTTTATGGTTTATTAATTTAGCTTTGTATGCTTGTCGTTTGTTGGTTGGGCCATGGCGAAAGCCAGTGCCGTCAATAAAGAAATGGATTGATTGAACTCAGAACATTTTCTGTCCATCTGGTACTTTGTAGGTGTCTTTTTTAAGGCAAACAAACTTCAAGGGTGTTCTCACCATTTCTTTCTTAACTTTGCTTGTCTTTCCTCACCACTTAGTTCTTCAACCACTAAATTTGGTACAGAAGGCCTAAAGGTAAGTAGGACCCCAACATTTCATAACACTAGATGCACTTTGAAGGGAAATAGAGAGCTCCTTTTGTGCCACCTAAGCACGCTGGATCCTGCAGGCTGATTTCAATCATATTTGATGGAGGAACAATAGAACCAAATAAGGACAAAAAAATTGTAACAAGAGGTACACCTGGGGGGGAGGGGGGGCAGGGGGCAGAGAGAATCCCCATTGGCTTACACTGGGCATTCTTCCCCTTAGAAACCAGTCTTCATTAGCTCAGGTACATGGAAATACTTGTTCAAAACCTGAAATTTGCTGTGAATTTTTTTTTTTAAAAAATAAATCAATCAGGAATGCTCAAGGTGTATGGAGAAACAGCAGAAGCAAGACTCTGGCCTGCAACTTGCTGGCAAGGTAACAAAAACTCGCCATGTTCCTGATGCCATGGCTCTAATCTCAAGTACAACGCACAGCAAAAGCGGCTGGGGACAAGGAAGGAAGGAAAACAACCCTGAAAAGGTAATTAGCAGCATTTATGTGAACTTTAGTGCCAAACAGCCCCAGGAAGAAATTTTAGAACAAGAAAGTAATTTTGCTAACCTCTGCACCCGAGAGCTGGGGCGGCTTGCAGGCTCCGCTGCACCGGTCACCAGCTTTCCTAAAGAGTTGATGGGAACAAGGGCAGTTAATCTGAAAATATTCTCTAAAAGTCTACAGCTATGACCCACCAACCACTTACTCTGGAGCAGGCCCCACTGAGCTTCAATTACTCTGAACTAAGTGGCTGGTTGGATGAGAGCCTAGAGCCTTTCAGTGAAACAGCATGTAGGAATTGCTCGACGATTCACATAATTTTGACTCGGCGTTGAACAGTGAGGTGATAATCTCACAACATGCTTTAAAGCCCTCAATGGCCTGTCCCCCTCCCCCATCTGAAAGGCCACCCGTTCTTCCACGCTCCATTGAAGCCCCTGTGATCGGCCAGGAGCAGCTCCCTGTGGGTACCGTCTATTAACCTTGTTCGTACAACAAGAGCTCGCAGGGAGGTGTTCTCGCTGGCTGCCCCAATGCTGGGAACTCCCTTCCCCTGGAGGCTCATTCGAGCCCAGGCCTGGGTGTCTTCCAGAGGTGGTGTAAGACATTTGTGTTTGAAAAGGCATTGGGGGGGTGGGGGGGGGGGGGGTGTCCTACTAGTTTAAATTGTTTTTATGGTTCGTGAACCGCCCTGAGCCTCTGGGAATGGCAGTGTATACATTTAAATAAATAAATTAAGTAAATGTTTATAAAAACCTAGATTAGAAATGGTTGACCAATTAAATGCCAACCAGTAGCACACCATCTGCACTTAAATAGTAGAGAGTCAAGACAATTAAGAGTTGGCTTGGATTTATGATGCGTGACTGGAATTGTGGTGGTATCAGGGTTATCAAATTAGCCCCAACTGTAAGATTAAGTCCACCTTTTAAAACAACAGGGCTTTTTTAGATGCTTACAGAGAACGTACACACAAATCTGAATGTGTGTGAGATGCATAAGGGGAAGAGGCCAACTGCTCAGAACCATGAGCTACTCTGTCTTTAGCTGTGAAATGGTGGTCAGAAACCTTTAGGGAAAAATGAATAATTTAACACCACAGATAGAAGGGAATCAGTGGCAACAAAAGTATAACCGTATAGCTGCTTTAAGACAACAGCTCTGAAACAGGAATAAAAAACGGTCTCTGAAGGAATTTTGACTACAGAAGTCTTCCATATTTCAATACAGATGGCAAAACCAACACTGATAAGCTACAAGAGAAAGTTAAGAAAACTTAATTCAACTATTACTTTCCAAGGGATGTTACAAAGCTGGCAATTAAAAAAAAAAAAAAAAGGTCTAGATTTTACGTCAGTAGATTAGAGATGGTATTCATGAGAAAACAAGCACAGGGCCCCATGAATGGCGTTTCTAGAGGGAATTTTCAGAGTAGAAACACACTGAAATAGCCACCCTAGATCTCAAAGCGCTCTACCTGCATTTGGCTTGTTTCTTGCTCCTGGGATCTTTTGAGATTTGGGTGGCAGGGGCAGTTTAGGAACACTTGTGTTGCACACAGAAGTTGCTACCGGCATGTGTAGAACCTTAAAAGAATAGAAGCAGCACATTAAAGTTCGTTTGAAAGAGACTGCAGTTTAATATTTAGATTTATTAAACTAATATCTAAGATTTGTTAGGAACAATTTACCTGGCGGGAAGGTGCTGAGAAAGTATTTCCACCTTGTCCTACTACGGATACAGGGATCATTCCCACCATTCCTTGCATAACAGGCTGCACTGGAGATGCAATTATAACGGCAGAACCTAAAAAAATAATGTATTTTATACTGAATATTAAAATGTTTTAGAGAGGCTGGAATTTGTCTTTCCATTCCGGTAAAACTGTACATATTTAAAAAACAGATACTAGTTGTTTTTCTATTGGACAGCGAGATTTTACAAAACAATTAGTTCCATATGGACTTCTGATGTGACCACATAGTGACCACCTCAGTGCACTGCGCCATAATATCGAAGAATGATCATGAGTTAAGTGTCTTCACACAAACCACTTGTATTTTATAAATGGAGACAGAGGGGAAGAGATCAGAACTAGCACAACTGGTAGAGGGACAACACCGCTACCTCAAATCCCAGTCCCTATCTGAAGCCCATACTACTCCAGTTTTCTTCTATGCTACAGCTCATCATTCACTGTATATTGCAGAAGTGGGCAATATAGAAGATATATATATCAGAATATACATGTGCCTCCATTATCCACTGGCCCCACTGAGGTAAATGGATGTAGCTCTCAATATTAGGAAACATTGCCCATCCCTGCTACATAGAGCGGAACGACTCAAATTGCCTTTTAAACAAGTTGTTCACACAGACAGACAATTGAAAAGTGTGCCGTGGGACAAACTGCCACAGTTTTATCTTGAAGTGTTTTAAAACTAAGGACATAACTCCTCTGCCATTAAAGTGACTGGCAAAACTCCCATTGACTTTAACAACAGAGGGTTGTCCTGCAAGTTAGCCATAATAGTGGAGTTCATCCTCTTTGAAAACCTCCCCACTTCTTTCAATCCATCACAGGTGGGAAACCTTTTCCCTCCCCAAGGCCAGTTCTAAAATGAGTACAAGCTCCAAGGACCGCATTATATAGAAGTTAAAGCTTGTGGTGCTTAATGGGTGTACTTGGATCCTGTGTTCCCTGTCCTTGTGTGCACGCTCTCTCCTCCTCCCCCACACCTGTATCCTGCATGCTCGCTCACTCTCTCAGTGCTTGGGGGTAGGAACTGGATGAAGGGGTCAGATCCAGGAACTCTAAAGGGGCAAAATAAAGACTAGCTGTGGGCTGCATTTGGCCCCTTCCCCACTCCTGTATTACACAAACTTTGCCCTTGAGAGAACATATTTATCTTCCTTTTAAAACAGTAGCTGAAAACGACACACTTTATTTTTAACCACCATGAAAATATTCTTACACTTTACTTCCTAGTTAGCTGGAAATGGAAGAAAACAGCTAACGATCTGTTTATTCTTAGAAACGTATTTAAAGCAAACCCCTCAAACACTCAATATAAGTATCCAATGAATATTCTAAACCATTACCTTGCGAGAAGTTTGGTGAGACAGCTTGGTTCACTGTAAACATGTTGTTTGTTCGAGGAGGAGTGTGTAGCTGTTGCGATGTAGTTTGGGCAGCAAAGGGTGTAGAATTGCCAGACAACATGATTAAACTAGATGGAGTGGCAGTTGTGCTCAGGGTTGCTGGATCAGTAACACAGGTGGCTATAAAGAGACTGTTGGAGTTTCCAAAGGCTGTGCTTGTTGCTGGCATCAACTGAACAAATCCTGCATCCTTGGAAAGATTGGTGGCTCCAGCAACTGATACGACAGTGCACTCTTCATTCTGTACATTGATTGTGCTCACAACTGAGTCTTGAGGTCTGAGCACAAGAAGATTCTGTTCTACCAAAGCTGAATCCCCAGATTTTTCAGTTTCTTCTGATGATGCGCATTTGGACTGACCTGTATTTTTGGCTGGTGATTTAGCTGGAGAAGACAATATTATAGTTGGCAAACTCTCTCCAGTGATGCTGGAAACTGCACTGTTCAGCTCAGCATCCGATGAAATGAATGGTTCATCACTGATGATAATTTTGAGGGACACTATATTAGAGGGATCGACATCCACAGGCTGACTGCTAGATGATTCACCACTAATAATTTTGCTCCCTGTGCTAGATTCTCTCTCTGTGCAGGCGGTTTCTGGAGGGGTAGGAGAATGGTAAGCAGCAGATGTAATGAGATTACTTTCAGTGGATACCGAAGATGTTTCTCTGTGTCTATCTTCATCATCATAAGGGAGAAATATAATATCACCATCTGCTTTTGTAGAAGATGAAAAAGGCTCTTGCATTTCCACTTGTGGGGTCTCAGAATTTTCTAACCCTAAACGTAGGTGCAATTCTTTTGAACAAGGATCGTTGAGTGTTTGTTTACCATCTGAATGAGGCTTATTAGAAATATCTACACTTTCAAGTTGCAACACTGTTTCATTTTGATCTGGCACATTCACCACAGATTTTCTGACAGACTCGGACTCAAGTTTATCTGGATCTTGGCAGTCAGAGGAAACATGGCTTTTACAGTTTCCTTCTAAAGTAACAGGCAGCACAGGTGAATCTTCTATTATATCCTCTTGGTTTTTACTTGAATCTGTGAAATGGCTGGATTTGGATTTACTCATTCTTTTTAGGGTCACATTGTGACCAGAGTTCCTATGAGACAGTTTTTTTGCACTTGTTTTTTCAGATAGCGAGGTCTCTGTTGATGTGTGATGTTCATACGTTTCAGGATCAGTTCTATTTTCATCGGTAACAGTGTCATCAAGCAAAGCCAAGGAATTCTGTGTAATGACAGAATGATCATACTGCAACCCAGGCATGTTGGGAGCATTATGACCTAACTGGTCCTTTTCCATTTTCATGGCTGTTACGTTTTCAGCTACTAGTTCAGCTGACTCTTGGGCACGGCAAGATTCCACACTATGTTCACTGGATTCTGCATCAGAACTCTGTCCTTTATTAGATTCAGTCACAAGAGGCACAGATTTAAAGGCAGTTTCGGGTTTGCCAGTTACTGTTACAAGTGTATCAGTCAGTGGCCTCAACTTAGGACTTTCACTGGATTCTTCAGAGGGTAGGTTTTTCTTTACGCCATCATCGCCAGCATCATCACTACCGTTGTCCAAGACACAAGATGCTTCTTTTGGAAGAGAGCCTGGATACGACTGAGTTTCTCGAGAATTACCACCTGGGAAAAAAAAAACAATGGGGTTGCTTCGTAAGTTCATACATTATTTTATTACAGCAAATTATTCTGACCTCTCACTAGTCCCTGCAATAACAAACTGTTTCCTAAGTGACTCAGATGAATATGTCCAACATTATCCTTGGAAAACTACCTATTATAAAACTGGTCGTAAATTACCTAAAACATGTGATCAGGCTGTAGAGAGAAGTTAAATGAACTGGTATGAATATTTTAACTTAACTGCTTGATTAAAAACATGCTTCCCAAGATCCATCCCTCAGACAATCTTAACATGAGTGGTTTTGTTGTCACTGCACTTTTGGTGTTATAACACTTTGCTGAATGAAGGCTATACCATCAGTGGCGTGACCTCATTTCAAGACAACTATCATTCTTATTCCCAGACATGCAAAGTATAGCAAATGTCCTTCAGACATATGAAGGACACCTATGGATGTTATTGAATCCACCTACAGATGACATGACTCCATGACTCTCAGCTATACGTGGTATTTCAATAGCACAGGAGGCTAGCACTGTTTAGATTACCTTATGATAATTTAGATTACCTCATGACAATCAAGTCATTCAGAATAAATTTATACCCAAACTACAAGCAATTATAGGTTTTCATAAATAAATGAATAAATAAATAAGATCTTCTATATTTATTGATTTATAATTATATTTGTATGCCGCCCCTTCCTGCTACAAGCATCTCGGGGCAGCTTACAACATTTAAAAGCATATAATAAAATCCATTAAAATCAATATTTTAACCCCATATTAAAATAACCAAACACTAAAACAGCCCAACCCACCCATCCCATCTCCCTCAGCAAAGGCCCGTCAGAACAGCCAGGTCTTACGCTGTCTACGGAAACAGGGGAGGCCAATGGCCAGGCGGACCTCCAATGGGAGGGAGTTCCATAGCTGTGGTGCAGCTACCGAGAACGCCGTCCTCATGGTTGACACCCAGGAAACCTGGGGGACCTCAAGAAGGGCGCTCCCAACCAACCGCAGAGGCCGATCCAGGACCTGGCGGGGTAGGCGGTCCTGCAGGTAGGTGGGGCCCAGGCCATTTAGGGCTTTAAAAGATCAAAACCAACACCTTGAATTGGGCCCAGAAGACTACTGGCAGCCAGTGCAGAGAGCGGGTTATGGATCAGGGTCAGCAGACCATGTTGATTTTATTAGATCTTTCTGATGCCTTTGATACGGTTGAGCACAAGGTGTTGGTGAGTCAACTGCAGGACTGTGCTGGGGTGGGAGGAACAGTTTTAGATTGGTTCTGTTCCTACCTGGCAGGGAGAACCTAGCAGGTGGTCCTGGGGGATTGTACAATTTCCCCTAGAGACCTCGCGCGTGGAGTCCCACAGGGTTCCATCTTGTCCCGCCTCCTGTTCAACGTATATACGCAGCCCCTGGAGGAGGTCGTGAGAGGGTTTGAGGGAGTGTGGTGTCATCAATATGCTGATGACACCCAACTCTCATTTTCATCAGACCCAGACCTGGCAGTCTCGGTGCTTACCTGGTGTCTGGCAGCTGTGGGGGACTGGATGAGGGTAAGCCATCTGAAGTTTTATTTATTTATTTATATTTATTTTATAGATTTGTATCCCGCCCCCTCCTGCAATGCAGCTCGGGGAAGCTCACAGCAATAATAAAAACAATTAAGATCAATTAAAATATAAATATAAAATACATCAATAAAACAGGGCAAGTACAGTAATAAATAAATAATGGGCGGGGAATTAAAATCACCCCCCCCCCCCCCCCCCCCCCAAGGCCCGGGGAAAAAAGCCAGGTCTTACGTTCTGCCGAAATGTCAAAAGGCTTGGGGCCAGGCGAGCTTCCTCCGGAAGGGAGTTCCACAGCCGCGGCCCTACCACCGAGAATGCTCGCTCCATCGTGGCCCCCCGCTTAACACGGGGGACCTCCAGGAGGGCACCCCCGGCAGACCGCAGGAGCCGTTCCGGGGCGCGAAGGGCGAGGCGGTCCCTAAGGTATGAGGGGCCAAGGCCGTATAGGGCTTTATAGATCATCACTAGGACCTTGAACTTGGCCCGGCACACTATCGGCAGCCAGTGCAGAGCTCGGAGCACCGGTGTAATGTGCTCCCGGCGACCCGTCCCCGTAAGAAGACGAGCCGCCGCATTCTGCACCAGCTGCAGCCTCCGGGCCAAGAACAAGGGAAGCCCCACGTAGAGCGCGTTGCAGTAGTCGAGCCGCGAGGTGACGAAGGCATGGATGAGGGAGGCCAGGTCCGGGCCAGAGACATACGGACGCAGCCTACGTACCAGATAAAGCTGGCGGAAGGCAGCCTTAGCGACTGCCTCCACCTGCCGCTCCAGCCGCAGGTCTGCGTCCAATATGACCCCCAGACTCCGGACCTGCTGAGCTACAGGGGGGCAAACCCCCCCAACCAGGGGGGCCACCACCCCCTTCGCCCTCCCCACCACCATCACCTCCGTCTTATCTGGGTTGAGCTTCAGTCTGCTCCGCCGCATCCAATCCGCCACGGCCTCCAAACATTGGGATAGCACCGAGACAGCAGGGTCTGGGTCAGTAGAAAACGAGAGGTACAGCTGAGTATCATCAGCATACTGGTGACATCGCACCCCGAACCCTCTCACGACCTCCCCCAAGGGCTGCATATAGATGTTAAATAATAATGGAGACAAGATCGATCCCTGCGGAACGCCACACGGTAAGGCGCGGGGGCTCGATGTTTCCTCCCCCAACACCACCCGCTGGCTCCTCCCCGAGAGGAATGAACGGAACCATTCAAGAACAGTCCCGTCCAGACCCCCCCGGTCACGCAGTCGTCTCAACAGCAGCCCATGGTCCACGGTGTCAAAAGCGGCCGAGAGATCGAGCAGGATGAGAAATGTCGAACATCCCGCATCCATCTCCCGGCGGAGGTCGTCCACCAAGGCCACCAACGCCGTCTCGGTGCCATAGCCGGGGCGGAACCCAGATTGAAAAGGGTCAAGGAGCCCGATATTATCTAGATGACCCTGGAGCTGGAGCGCCACTGCCCGCTCAATAACCTTCCCTAAAAAGGGAAGGTTAGAGACAGGTCGGTAGCTGGCGAGCGCGTCCACGTCCAACGATGGTTTTTTCAGCAGGGGGCGCACCACAGCCTCTTTTAAGCAAGGCGACAACCTCCCCTGCCGAAGGGACGCATTCACCACCCTCGCCAGCACCGTCCCCAACGTCTCCCCGGAAGCTTTTATTAACCAGGACGGGCACGGATCTAGTTGACAACACGTGGCCCTCACAGACCCCAGGACATCCACCACATCGGCCGGCGTCACTTCCTGAAACTCACCCCATAAAGATGGACCAGACGGACCCTCCGCCCCCCCGCGCTCTTCCCCTACTGCTATCAACCCAGCGTCGAAATCGGCCTGAATCCGAGCGATCTTGTCTGCGAAGTAGATGACAAACTCCTCACAGCGGGCCCGGGACAAGTCCCCATCCAGGCGGAGGGAGGCCGGACTCACCAGCCCCCGCACCACCCGAAACAGCTCCGCTGGACGCGACTTCGCAGACGCTATGAGGACGGCGAGGAATTCCTTCCTCGCCGTCCTCACAGCCTCCACATAGGACCGCAAATGGGCCCTATGGAGAAGACGATCGGAGACAGACCGAGTCCGACGCCAGCGTCGCTCTAGCCTCCTGCCCACACGCTTCATACACCGCAGCCCCTCAGTAAACCAAGGGGTCCTGCGGTGACGAGACCGAGGCAGAAGGCGCCTCGGAGCCACCCTGTCAATGGCCTCCTCCAGCAAGATGTTCCAATGCCGGACCAGCTCATCCACAGAGTGACCGTCCACATCCAGGGTAAGCTCCCTCAGGACCTCCTGGAACCGCTGGGGTTCCATCAGCCTCCGAGGGCGGACCATCCTAACTGGTCCCTTCCCCTTCTGGAGGGGGCGCGCTAAAAGACCGGCCTGAAGGAGGTAATGGTCCGTCCACGACAAGGGCACCGCTGTCACCTCCCCCACAACCGGACCCCCCGCCTCAAGGCCAGAGCCGAAGATCAGGTCGAGGATATGTCCCCCCACGTGGGTCGGGCAGATCACCTCCTGGGACAAGTTCATAGTTGCCATGGCGGCCATGAACTCCCGCTCCGCCCCAACAAGGCCGGCATCGGCGTGGACGTTGAAGTCCCCCAGAACCAAAGTCCTGGGGGAGCCCAACACCACCTCCGAGGCCAGCTCCGCTAGAGCGGTAAGGGATGCCGCCGGGCATGAAGGGGCCCGGTACACCAGCAGCACCCCTAGCTTGCCCCCATCCAAATCGAATCCCAACAAGATGGAGGTGATGTTGGTGCGTAGGGGTCTGGGTGACCTGGGTGCGATGGAGTCCCCCGTCATTGACGGGGTCCGTCCACCATTAGTTTCGCAGGTCAGTAGTCTGGGTGTGCTCCTTGATCCACAGCTTCCCCTGGATTTCCAAGTGGCCGCTGTGGTGAGGAGTGCTTTCCGGCAATTACATCTTGTCGGGTGGCTGCGGCCTTATGTGTCAAGTTCTGACCTTGCCACCCTCATCCATGCTTTCATTACCTCTACGCTAGACTATTGCAACGCACTATACGTTGGGCTGCCCAGGATGACAGTCCGGAGACTGTAGCTGGTGCAGAATGCGGCGACCCATTTGCTTAGTGGAGTGGGCCGACATGAGCACATTATACCAGTGCTCTGGGCACCGCACTGGCTGCCTATAGTCTACCGGGCCAGATTCAAGGCGCTGGTATTGCTGTTCTCTGGGTTCTGTTGCGGTCTCTACCACGCCCTTTGGGAGCTGAACTTAATTAACCCTCTGCTCAGGCGCTCTCTCCCAAGTCCTTCTGCACCTGCAACACCACTAGCCTAGGTTCCTTGCCAGCGCTAGCTCAGCCGCTTAAAGGGGCCGTAGCCCACAGGGACTCTGCCCTGTTACAGCAAGGCTGCAATCAATGAGCACTGGTACCCGTTGCACGCAACCACATCACGATGGGATGGGATCTCAGTCCGGTCAGGCTGATTGAGGAGAGGGGGGGATTCCAAAGGAGTACATGCATGCCCCTCTCCTCACCACGAAAAACAATTGATCGGGGAGGAGGGGGGCCTGTTGTTTCCCGGGGCACGTATTGTTTTCCGGTTCCCCTTCCCCATCAGCTGTCAAGGCACGCACCCTCCTCTATCCCCCCCCAGCTACCTATCGGCAGCCAGTCTGATCCTACATCTCCGCAAAAGTCAGTGCCTCCAGCCCCCAGTTGTGGCGTCAGCTCTGACAGGGGCCAGCCAGTCTGGCCTCCCTGTAACCATCTAGCTGGCTCTCCGCCCTTGCCCCCCATCTGGCAGCGGTGACTGCCCGCCACAGGGCTGTACAGGGGTTAAGCCCACATCGCTTATGTGGGTCTCACCCCATATATTTGCTACTATTTACCTACAGCAAGCGATCTCCTGCACTTAACAGCTTTGGAGCTTGCTTTCTTCCATCTCTATTGCTGTATTTTAAGTACCATTATCGGCATGCTATTCCGATGTGTTAGCTCATTAACCCCCCACATCCTGAAGATGCAATTATATTAACTATGAATTGTATAAACTGGGAGAGTCCTATGGTTGGACTAATACAGCAGCTGACGCTATGGAACTGGGTAGAAAGGTACAACAGGAGCATTCTGTTTTGTCTGACAGTTTTTTGAACACTCAAATTTAAACCAATTTAAGCCCTGACCATGCAATTTACAATGGAATGGCTACTGTGTCCACAGGATTCCTGTAGATTTCAATGAAGTTCCAGACAGACAAACCAGTTCACCAAGTTGTAAGTCACATTATTGGAATGTTAATGAATTTCTGAAGCACAAGTATTTCTATAATGGAAAAAAAGAATATAGGAAACCAGTTTAGACAAATAAAATACTTACCATTTTCTTCTGCTTCAAAAGACCTTTCAATTAAGTCTAGATTATCTTCATCTGCCAAGGTTTTATTTTCTACTCCTCCGTTCTGAATGAAAACACCATGAGAGGTGCTTTTGCTAGCCTTGCTTTTACCTATTTCAAAGGAAAACAAGAACATTTAAGTATGCCTTTTGAAATTAAATATACAAAACTTGGAATTAATGAGCAGGTGACACAACTGTATGTGTTCTTTTTCTGATGGCAAAAAGCAAAGCTATTAATTCCTCTCTTCCCTCTCAATTTCCATTGGTGTCACGGTGTCATCATCCAGCCTGTCCCTCGGGCACACAGTCTGGAGTTCATAACAGACTCCTCCCTCTCCTTAGTACCTCAGATCCAGTCTGTCGCTAAGTCCCGTTGCTTTTCTCTGCATAACATTGCTAAAATCCAGTCCTTCCTTACTGCTTCCACTGCCAAGACCCTAGTCCAGGACTCTAAGCAAGGTCATCCAGCTCACCAGCCACTCTGATCATGTTCATCCCCTCCTCACCTTCCTCCATGGACTTCCTCTCCCTTTTTGCATCCAGCACAACTTCCATGTCTTCATGGCCTTACCCCCACCCCTATCCTTCTGTACTTGTTTCCCACTACATTCCTACCTGGGAGCTTCATTCTTCCTTCTGCCACCACCCTGATCTGCCTCAAAGTCTTCTGTTGCCCCCCATAGCTCTCATGCTGCCCCTCCCATGTCTGGATCTTCCCTCCTGAACACATTCATCCTGCTCCCTCCCCTGCAGCCTTCAAATCCCTCCTAAAAACCTACCCTGTCCATCAGGTTTTCCCTAGCTCCTCATCCCCTCAAGATTGCTCACTGGTTTATTTATTCACAAACCCCCCTGTCACTAAGTATGTGCACCTGTGACCTCTCAAATTCAAGAATGCATTCCTGTCACTGTGGTCCCCTCTACTTTACCTCCCCTAGATTTGAAGTCCCTCTCCCCCACACGGGCAGAGACCCATCTCTAATGTGCCTCACCAGCAATGAGGCATATTGCTGGTGATGTATAAATACTTAAAAAACATACTAAAAATGTATAATAGCAAATATTTTTGTATTTTTATTTTTACTGAGCACAGACAGTGCATGGTTGCAGTGCTGGTCCCAACACTGAAAGAGATAACTGGCAAAATAGTCAAGACGATAGCATTTATTAGATCAGCTTCTGCTGCGGTGGGTATGCAAGTCTGTAAGCTGGAGAGGGCCCATCCTTAAATAGATTTAAAGAGATTCAAAATTGAAATTCAGGTAAAAACAAAGATGCTAGGATTTGATCAGCATATGGTAATAGCAGCCACTTCAGCTGCGTAGGATATAGCTGCTTGAAAGGTCATTAACAATTTAAGTGGTTAAATATAATAATGGTTAAACAACAAGATAAGTAGCAGTCTTTTGTAGTTAGTCATGAAATCAATTTATCTTGTTATACATTGTTTTTGGTATCAAAAAGGGGTATGGGGAGTTTTAGAGCCTAACCCTGTCTTTCAAAAGGTATTGGTTACATGATTCAATACAAGCGACTGTAGCACTTTGCTGTTTACCTTTACACATGCTGTCAAATCTTTATTGTTTTTAAACCGCTGAAACTGCTAATGACTTTCTTTTGTCAGATAAAAACTCAAGGGAAAGGCAAATAATACCAATACCCCTCATTGAGAAGGCCTAAGCAAGGACAGAACGTTACTATAGAGGAGTCATTTATTGAAAGTATCTTCTATTGTTACTCATGAAATCTAAAGATAATGAAGTTACAGGAAAAACTAAGACCACTTCCACACCTTTGGCGGCAGTTGGTCCCATGCAGATTTTGACTCCGGGAGAGAATCTGGGAGCCAAAATATGCATGGGGTTTGGCTGGTGTAAAAGTCGTCCCCCCCCCGCGCACAGCTTTGCTGGCAAACACCTATAAAAGTACGGCAGAGAAATCCAGCTCTGTACTTTTCCGAGTGTTTGCTGGCAAAGCTGCGTGGGAGGGGCTTATACACTGGCCAAACGCTGCGCATAATTTGGCTTTTGGATTCTCTGCTGTAGCCAAAATCTGTGCAGGGCCGGCTGCCGCCAAAGGTGTGAATGTGGTTTAAAACGCAAAACTAAGATGCTAGGATGCTTTCTTAGTTATATAAGTGGCATTTGACTGTCATTTAGTAAGGAGTCCAGTTCTAAAAATAACTCAGTTATGAGATAAACTACACAAACCTGAGAAAAACAGTGTAGAATCCCTTAGCTCCAAAACCAAAGGCCTTTAAACTGGGCTGAGGAAAAATCGCAAGTGACAATTTTTAAAAAGATCCTTATGTTCTGTGTAGGCTGTAGTTAACTGTCAACAGGTAAGATGCACACCGTCATGAATAACTCTTAGTTACAACCTGATTACTTCACATATAGTCTGTTCATAAGCATCCAAGATCTGACTGTGCAGGAAGACTGCAGGGATAGTAATTAATATGGCCAAAAATACACACATTACTCAGCTCAAATTCAGTTCAGGATAAAAAATTTTTTAACAACTCGGGAGTTTCAAACTACACAGAAACCTTTTCCTTACTTTGAGAGCATACAGACCACTTCCCCATTCACAGAATGGAGGCGCTGATAATAGTGACAGCCGGCAGCGACCCATGTTCACCATGTTTTTCAGACTGGAGACAATTGGGGGAAATACAGTGAACATGATGGGTCCCCTGGCAGCAGGCATTGAAAAAGTTCATTTTAGAATAGCTAGCTAAAAATGCATAATCTGTGATATTAAAATTATTTCTCAATTTGGCATCATTTGTAGAACTGTATTAGTCAGAAATTGCTGACAGTTAACAGGCATCTTTAAACTCAATTTACATATTTTAAAATAGTTTACATGAGATAGTCCAATGCTGTTTTCTCAAGTAATCAGATTTCAGGGAAATAACTATACAATCTACAGTTCCCAAATAGAATCAAGATGTGATGGTATCCTGCTTAAATGACTTATTTTTTCAAAAGCTAACAAGCTTCAAAAGCTTCATCATTCTAACTCATGACATACAGCAATCCTTAAAAGAGGGGAGGGGGGAGAATTGCATACCATGATCAAATAGATCAAAAAGTGCCTGAAATGCTGGGTCGGATTCTGTCTGCTCCAGAATCTCCTGTATGGCTTCTTCTGACATGTGGATTTCACCCTGAAAATTTGTACCATCATTTACATCAAGTTAATGTGCAAGTCAACAAGTCAGTCAGTTCAAATATAAAAATACGTGGATTAGGATTTAACTGATAATAAAGTGGATTCTGTAGGATCCACGACTTCCACAAAATGTGAAATTGTTCTAATTAAAATACTTACAAAATCAATCAAGTTTGCTACTTTAACCCAACACATTGTGTATCTTACAGCATGGGTGTTTTTAGACAAGCACCTCCCCAACCATTACCCACCCATCATGAATGCTGCAGTATGCAACATTGGCGCAGTATGCAGGCCTGCAACATACATGATGGGTAGGTGGGTGATGGGTGGGGAGATGCTCTTCTAAAAACACCCTATATCTCCCTCAAATTTATCAGAATGCAGTTATTGAAGTTAAAAATTGTTTTTGATCTGTAAATTTTAACAGCGCTGTAGCTTTCATACAAAATGTCAAACAAAAAAACCAACCAACCCCTCTTATTTTAGATGCATGATAATTATGAGTTTTACCAACATTCCAAAATGTGTCAGCCTGCTTTTAGACACCGCAGAAGTGGTTTCATAAATAAATATATGTATGATATTACAACTCTACCTGAAGTCCAAGAAATTCATCAATTGAGGACTCCTGTACTGTAGGACCATTTTCTGTCTGTTTGGGAGCCTGAGCAAAATTGCCATCACTGGAACACAAAAAATATTTAGTACATACTTCAGAAATAATTCAGATGCAAGAGATCAGGGAGATTTCATCCATGAGTTTAATTACCTGCCCAGGAATTTGTTAATGTTTTCTGCAAGCTTTTCCTGAAGAGATTTGTTGCTTAGAATCTTCTCTCTGGCATTTTCAATAACCATTTGCTGAAATACAGAATTTTAAAGTCGTCAAAAATTACATGTTTACAACCACTAGAAAGACGCCATTAATTTCCAACTTCTTAGAAAGCAGAGTTGGTTCAATCAGATTTGGTTTAATATCCTATCAACAGCTAGACAGAATTCTTAATAATATGGGAGCAGTCACAACTGTAAGAGTTCTTTGCAAAAGGGCCCTGGCCCTGGCCCAACTATCTCCTGAAGACAAGGCAGGATCAAAGAAACTAATGGAGATGTGTTACAACAGTTTCTTACTGAATATAGCTGGTATCTACAAATGCAGTTTCTGAAAACATACCCAACAAATCTGGAGCATATCTGAAAAGTTGCCTAATCTTAACTTGAAAGAGAGAAAAGGCAAGAGTTTAACTGGTCTGATTGCGAGAAGCAAAATGGTTTCAGAACAGCAAATGCTCGCAATTGCCTTCTATACAGAAAGTACTAAGAAATTCCATCAGCAACCAACTTTGCACTTCTTCCTCCACACAGCTTAGTTGAAAAAAAGAGTTAGGAGGGGGTGAGAGGGAGACACAGAATAAAGCAAGCTGATGGTCAGAGACAGGAAGGGCATCCAAAGAAGAGATCCGAGAGAGAACAGTAAGACTAGGTCAATGGAGTGGCTGTCATGATGCATCAGGTAGTCAGTCCACAGGTGAAGGTCAAAAAAAAAAAGGTCAGCGAGAGGAAGCAAGAGGGTCAGAGTGGGTGTCCACATGGAGAGTGGGAGGGGCTTGTAGGATTGGGTGGGTGGGGGGTTTGCACTAGGAACTTTTTTTTGCACATAACATACGTTTTTGCATTGTTTTAATATCTATTTTAATGTTTTAATGTGTTTATTTTTTTGGTTATATTTTTAGTATTTTGTAAGCCGTTCCGGGTCGCTTGATGTGAGACGAGCAGGGTAGAAATACAAATATAAATAAATATAAGTCAAATACTGAAGCCCCCAAGAATGAGAGTGGGAATATTGTCGTTGTCGGATTGCAGCTCAGGATAGAGTTGGTCAGAGAATATCTAGCTACTCTGGATAATTGGAGACTACAGTCAAGTGTATACACAAAGGAAAAGAGGCCAAGTTGTGCACATGTGACAGCTGGCCCGCCCCTAAGTGGCTAGAGAACGAGGGCCTGTGATAAATCCTGGCGAGGATGCAGCCCTCCTGAATAGCTGGAATGATTGTCCCTTTAAGGAAGTTGGCTGCCTCCACAGGCCATACCCCTCTTGGGGCTATAAGGCACAAAAGGCTCTGCTTGCACTATCAGTCTGCGTCTGATGGAGGCTACAGAAGGAGCTCTGTAGTTGGAGGCTGGTTTGGGAAGCAGCACCTTAGTGAGAAGTATTTGGGACTTTATGATGGGATTTTAGTATGCTTGGCCTTTTTGCCTGTAAATAACGCTGCATGTGGTGGTGGAAAGTGGCTGGAGCTGTGTGGCTTACTGGGGCCCTGACCCTAATAAACTCTACAGCCCAAGGTTGCCCTATCACAGCATACAACCTTAACTGAGACAGTTTTCAATTTTCAGCTTAGATTAGAATGATGCAACCTTATCAGCTCAACCTTATTTTGTATGAAATTTCCTACTTTATTTTTTTTTTTTAAAAAGCTAGAACAAAGAAGGAACTTAACGAGCTTCCCTCTCAGGACCTCTGTTGGTGAAATCAAGTCTGTAATTATTGAACACAAAAGGATAGGAGGCCACAGAAAAGGTTAGGGGGTGGGTGCTGAGGGGGAGGGGCAGCCAGAGCTCATTTAAGAGCAGGGCAGTAGGTGTAGCTGGCTCCAGGCATCGCAGCAAGTTTCCCCCTATCTGTGGCGGAGGGAAGCTGGAGGAGCTGGGGTTCAGGCCAGGTAAGAGAAGGACTCCTTTTTAAAAAGGAAAATTGGGCACTTACCTCCTGAATTTTCCTTCTACTGGAGGTCCTCCGGGATGGCCAGTCAGCACAGTAGGGTAGTTCCCTGCCACTACCAGTAGGAGGCAGACATGATAATTTTGTATCCATGCCCAGGGATCTCCATTCCCTCCTCCAGTATTTTCCAGCCTTCTTGCGCACTGAGAACACTCTACTAGAGAATACTAACAATTTTGTTAACATTAAACAAATCCTTAACCATTTTAACTTTGAACTCAAGTTCTGATCCCCTAATCTAATCTAATCTAATCTAATATTTTTTTGGGGAAAAAATTTGTATACTGGGTCTATGATTCCAGTCTAGACCTCCGTCAATTCTTTCCCGATTCCTAACCTTAGAGAGTAATGTTACCCGTCTATACTCTCGGCCCCCCAGAGTTCACTCCAGGTGGGTCTGGCCATCCAGGACCACCTCCAGTAGAAGGAAAATTCAGGAGGTAAGGGCCCAATTTTCCTTTCTCGCTGGAGGTCCTCCTAGACGGCCAGTCAGCACAGTAGGGACTTTCCCAAGCGGTGTCCCAATTAACCTATTTTAGCTGATGGGAGGGGAGAAGAGTAAAGTAAGAGTGTATCCAGCAGATCCTGTGATTCAGCTATCCCTATACTACTGCCTGGAGCACCCGTCTCCCAAATGCTGCTTCGGTCGATTCGTGTAAAGGAATTTTATAATGCCTTGCGGCTGCCCGACAAATTTCTCCATAGAAGGCTGCGTTTCTGAAAGCCTGAGAGGTAGCCGCCCCTCTTAGTGAGTGGGCAAAAAACCCCTCAGGAGGGGCTCTTCCTCGAGCTTGATAGGCCTCTTTAATACATAACATTATCCAACGTGCTATCACCATTTTGGATGCCTTCTTCCCCTTATTCTGCAGACCGTAGGACACAAACAGCGCTGAAGACTTTCTAAAACACGCTGTATGGTCTACGTAGATTCGTAATGCCCTGGTGACATCCAGCTTGTGCCACACCCTCTCCTGGGGGTGAGATGGATTCAGGCAAAAAGATGGGAGAATAATCTCCTGTTCCCTATGAAAAGGGGAATTGACCTTGGGAAGAAAGGATGGCTCTAATCTGAGGATTACAGAAGATTCCCTGAAAGAGCAGAGGTTCGGCTCCATGGAGAGAGCCCCCAACTCAGATACTCTCCGGGCTGACGTAATGCCAATCAAAAAAGCCATTTTGAGGGACAGATAGTATAAGGAAACCTTCTCCAGGGGTTCAAAAGGGATATTCGTCAGAGCCCTGAGGAGTAAATTTAAATCCCACAAAAGGAAACGATGCCTCACCGGAGGGGATATCACTCTAGCTGCCCTAATGAAACGTATTATGTGAGGGTGTCTAGATAACCCCTACCTGTGGATAGTACACTACCTATGGCCGCTACTTGTCTCTGCAATGAGTTAGGTTTCAGACCCTTGCTTAGTACCTCCTGGAGAAAGTCTAAAATCACTTTCACCGAGTGATTCACTTACAAGGTCTCATTCCCTTGCCCTCACACCACCCCACAAAACAAGCCCAGGTGCTTTGGTAAATGCGTTTGGTTGCCGGGCGTCTAGACTCAAGCATAGTTTCCAGGACCTGCTGAGAGTAGCCTAATTTTCTAAGGGCCTTCCTGTCAATCTCCAGGCCGTTAGTTTGAGGGCTTCTGGGTCGTTGTGGAGAATTGAGCCCTGCGACAGAATGTCCTGTCTGAATGGGAATCAGAGGTGGAGCCGATGCCATGTCTAGCATGTCTGTGAACCATGGGCGACGAGGGCAGTATGGAGTCACTAAAATTACTTCAGCCCCTTCCCTCTTTATTTTCTCAACGGTCCTGTGGATCAGCAGGAATGGGGGACAAGCAAATAGAAGCCCTTGGGGCCATGTAAGATTCAAGGCATCGAAATCCTCTGCTCGTCAATTCAGAAACCTGGATATGAAGGTCTCTGCCTTTGCATTGGTTGGGGAGGCGAACAGATCCACTACCGGATTTCTGAAGGTTTCGGCTATGGACCTGAATGTTGACGGATGAAGGGACCACTTCCCCGGGTCCATGGTTTCCCGACTTAGCCAGTCGACCTGCGTGTTCCTGACCCCCGCTATGAGAACCACTCTGATTGATTTTAGGTTGCCTTCTGCCCATCTGATCAGGGCTGAGGCCTGTTGATGCAGGGCTTCAGACTGTGATCCCCCCATGTGGTTGATATATGCCTTCGCCACCGTCCTGTCCGTAGAGATGACCACATTTCCCCCGAATCCATGGGGCTAGTTCCCAAAGGGCTAGGTATGCTGCTCTCAGCTCCAGCCAACTGATGTGGTGTCTTCTTTCCCAGGAGAGTCACTTGCCTTGAACGGCTCTGCCCTGTGCATGTGCTCCCCACCCACGTAGGCTTGCATCTGTGGTTACTGGTATTCTGTCGGGGTCTGTAAGTGAGATCCCGGTTCTGAGTCTTCCCTTCTGCGTCCACCAGTGGAACGATTTTTTTACCGATTCCGGTAGTGTCACCCAGGGGTTTTCCCCGTGTCAGTCGGTCTTGCCATGGCCTCAGGAACCTTTGTAGCGGTCTGGTGTGAAATCTGGCCCATCTTAGTATGCCCAGGCAGGATATCATGCTGCCCAGCAGGCTGGCGAATTCTTTGAGTCTGGACCTGTGACCCTTGCTTATTTGGTTGATTTGGCTGAGTAAGCCTTGTCGTCTCTGATGTTTCAGCGAGACTTCGTAGTTGAGGGTGTCCAGTATCACCCCCAGATGTTCGAGGGATTGAGATGGGTCAAGTTGATTCTTCTTGAAATGTATTATGAACCCATGTTCCTGTAGGTATTGTATGACCCTGGATGTATCCCTCACTGCCCGGCCGTAGGTCGGGGACCGAATCAGGATATTGTCTAGGTATGGGTGTATTTTGATCCCCTATCTCCGCAGATCTGCGATTAGGGGAATCAAGACCTTGGTGAACGTCCTGGGCGGTGAGGCTAGGCCAAAGGGAAGTGTTGTGTATTGCCAATGGTGTTGGACGTACTTGAATCTGAGCCACTATCTGTGGGCGGGAAGAATGGGCACATGCAGGTATGCCTCCTTGAGGTCGAGTGACGTTAGCCACTCGCCTCGGGAAATTGCTACCAGTATGGATTGTAGGGTTTTTATTTTGAACTTTCTTGTTCTGACGAATTTGTTTAGTCGTTTTAGGTTGAGTACAGCTCGCCGCTCGCCCGATTTTTTTGGCACCAGAAATAGGATTGAGTATAGTCCTATGCCCTGCTCATGCAGTGGCACCTGTTCGATGGCTCCGATGTTCTGGAGTCTATTTCTGTTATTATGGTGTGGTGTTTCTGTGGGTTGTGTGACCTTGGCGACACAGAGAAAAAGCGTTGTGGGTATTGCTCGAACTCTATCGAATACCCCCTCTGGACGGTCGGAATCACCCAAGAGTTGAAGGTGGTCGCTTCCATTTCCCCCTGAACTCGAGTCTGCCCCCTAGCTTAGACTGGTCCCGGCAGGAGTTGGTAGTCATGCCTCTGATTTACGTTGACCCGATCCTTGGGGGTGCTTGGTTCTATGACCTGACCCCTTCTGCTTCTTCCATCTGGGTCTAAATCTTTGTTGGTTTCCGCTGTTCAGATAGAACGGGCGTCTGGAGTTTCCTGTTGCCTGGTGTGAACTGAAGGAACGAAAAGGCTTTTTTGTAATGCCTACGCTTTGCAGAGTCGGTTTCTTAGACTTGTCTGCTGCATCCGTGAGGACCTTGTCCAGGCACACCCCGAAGAGTTTTGCCCCTTGGAACAGGCCCCCTACCAGAGTGCTTTTTGCCGTAGGGTCCCCTTTCCAGGACTGGAGCCAGAGGCGTCGGCGTGCAGCTACATTGGAAGCCACTGCTCGAGCTGCCCAGCGCAGCATGTCCGTGGATGAGTCTGCAATAAATGCGTAGGCCAGTTGGATTCTAGTGGACAGAATTCTGGTCATCTTCATGGATACTTTTGGATCTCTGGCCCACTTGATCCGGGTCATGAGCGCCCTGGAGAAGTATAGCCATCTTTATCATTGCTGCTACAGCTTCAAAATTCCATCTGAGGTTGCACTCAATGCCCTTGTCCATGGGATCCCGAGGGTAGCACTCTCCTTCCGTTGGGAATACCAAGTTTCTGGCTAGTGACGCTGCTGCTGCATCTACCTTTGGAATGGCCAGTAGGGTTTCCTTGTTTTTTGACAGGGAATATAGAGATAATTGGGTTTTGTTCATTTTGAATAGTTTATTAGGTTGCTGCCATTCCCTCCTTATAACCTTTTCGTATGCCCTGTCGAGCACCATCCCTCTATCTCTGGCTCTCGCCCGGGATATATATTCCCTTGCTTCCTCCTCCTCCTTCTCAAAGGATTCGGAGGCCTGCTGCTCCTTTTTTTGTTGGAGGTGTAGTGCTCTGATGACCTGTTCAAATATCTGGTCCCTATATTTTATAGGGAACTGTCTATCCGGGTCGGTTGATGCCTCAATCTCCGGTTCCTCTAGCTCTCCCTCTTCCAAGGGAGAGGGCTCCCCTTCGTCCACTGAATCCTGCTGATCATCCACAGTCTGTTTCCTGGCCATCCTCCTCCTTCCCCAGTTCTCGAGGGGGAGATGTCTCTTTCCCCTACTGGATCTCCCTTCATTTGCAGAGGAGACTGACATAACCTCTTCTAAATCCCACTCAGCAGAGGCGGGGGAATCTCGGGGTCCAGTCGCCCAGCGTTGCCACTTAGGCCCGGAGTGTTTTCCCTTCCCTGTCCCCTTTGAGTAGTCCTTGTACGCTGACGTCTCTTGCCTCGGGGGAATCTCTTGCGCTTTAGCTCTGCAAGGATCTCTTTTACGACCTCCATCTGTGGGTCCTAGGGAAGGGGGGGGCGCATGTGGGGCTTACTGTGCTTGCTGGCTTGCCCGACTCTGCTGCCACCGCTGCCGACCTTCTTCTGGTGGACATGCTTCTGTGTCTCAGCTTTGCTGCGTTTGTGCTATCCGGCTGCAGAGTAGTTAGATCCTGAGTGGCTCTGTCCGCGGGAAAAAAACGGGAGTTGTGTGGGCGGACCCCGTCTTGCTGCCGGCGAGAAGATGTGGGCGTGGCGAGCGAGCCTCACTTTCGCGTACCTGCTGTTAACCCCTCCCCCCTGAGGCCCCGCTATGCCTGGCGCTCCTCCCCCGCGATCGGGGGGTGAGGGTTGCTGCTGGGCGGCGTACCTGACAGTGTTGCCGGGCTCCTGCCGCAGCCACAAGCAGTGCCCGATCTAAGACGAGATCCCTCCGGGTCAGTAGGTAGCCCCCTCATTAGGGGTGCTACCCCCGCTCTCTGCGGCGTCCTTGCCGTCAGACTCCTCAGGCACCGGAGCCACCCCCTGTGGTTCAGCCTCTGCCGTACCTACCCCCCCTTTTGAGGGAGGGGGTTGGGAAAGAGAAAAAAAGGGGCACCAGCGTTGTCGAGCTCCATGCTGCGGCAGGGGCTGTGCCTGGGCGTGTTCTGGTTTTAGCGGGAAAGGATCCATGGATCAGTAGCCAGCCCCCCATTTTTTGGGGTGCTATGCCCGCTCTTTGGGGTCCCCCCACCCGTAGCAAAAGGGGGACACCCGGCCCTTATCTCCTCACCCCCTCCCCAGGAGGGGAGGTGAACAGAAGGAGCAATCCTCCTCCCCTGGCACCCGGTGTCCTTTGTTTGAAAACTTCTCCTTAAGCTGCCTGTATTCCCTCTCTTCTCTATTTTACGGGAAGGCAGCTTGCCTCCTTCCTACTAGTTCGAAGGCAGACAAACAACTGGAGAGGGAATGGAGATCCCCGGACATGGATACAAAATTGTCATGTCTGCCTCCTACCGGTAGTGGCAGGGATCTACCCTTCTGTGCTGACTGGCCATCCAGGAGGACCTCCAGGGAGAATTCCTTTTTGGTGGGGTGGGTGCAACGGAATCATGATTTATCCTTTGGTGCCCTGTGTGGGAGAAATGTTGTATGGGTTTGATTTTTAATCATTCCAGCCCAGTGGTTTAGTGGGAGAAAAAATGCGTAGTTGGTTTGCACTGATTTTTAAATCTTTGCTCAGACATCAGCACACAGTGGGGTGGCATGCTAGCTTTCCATGATATAAAAAATAGGTGGTTTTGATTTTTATTTCCAGTGGCTTTAGTGGAA
This sequence comes from Sphenodon punctatus, assembly GCA_003113815.1. NCBI lineage: Eukaryota > Metazoa > Chordata > Lepidosauria > Sphenodontia > Sphenodontidae > Sphenodon > Sphenodon punctatus. The sequence continues at coordinate 239,721 of QEPC01004481.1, forward strand.
CAAAACATGTATGGTTTAGGGTTGCATTGATTTTAATCCTTGCTCAGTGCACTGTGTAGAATGGTTGGAGGTCTGGGGGATAAGTGGAACTCTCTGCTGCTGTTTTTATAGTGTGCTATGGACTTCACATAATTATTGTTGGGTTAAGATGGTTTGCTTTGTTTGCATGTGCACTGGCTGCTTCCCCCACTCCACTCCCAAGCATGTGCAGAGGGCATTTTGTGGGGCTCCACTGGTCATGGCTACTCATGTTTAAAATGGTGCCTTTACTGTTTTCCACCTGAACTGTTTGCTTTCTGTTTTTTGGATGGGGGACCTGGGGGCCTGGATGGAATGGTTTCCTTGCTTGAATGTTCCCTGCATTTTAAAATGCCCCCTTTGCAGTTTGGTGGGATGTTTGCATGGCTTTTCTGCAAGAAGACTATGCCACATGTGTTGGTTGGTTCACTAATGGCTAGTCTATGCTGCCTGGTTGCAGCAGCTGCCTTTTACACTGCAACATAATGTGTAGCATGGTTAGGGGCCTGGGGGACAAATGGAACTCTATGCTGCTGCTTTTATGGTGTGCTAAGGACTTCACATAATTACTGTTGGGTTAAGATGGTTTGCTTTGCTTGCTCTGTGTTTGCATGTGCACGGACTGCTTCCTCCCTCCTCTCCCAAGTCCTAAGCATATGCAGAAATCATTTGGTGGGGCCCTACTGCCCATTTTTGCTTTCTAATTTGCGGGGTAGTGGTACTGGGTAGAACGGAAGGGTTTCTTCACTTGAAAAGTCTCCCCAAAAGCTTGTACCTGTCTTTCTGAATCAGTGAGGAAACTTCAGGAAGTGCTTGCTCTTAACATACGCAGCATTCTTTTCACCATTCTGTAGTTTTAAAGTATTTTTAAGGGGTTTTACAGCATTTCCAGCTTTTGAAGAGATCTGTAGGTTTTCATAAGTATGTGCTCTGCCTACCGTTGGTCCCTCCCACTTCTGGTCCTGCCAGCCTTGGAACCCACCAGCCGCCACTGGTAGTTAGGTATTTTCTGACCAACTCTATCTATCCTGAGCTGCAATCTTAACAATAATATTCCCACTCTCATTCTTGGGGATGTCAATATCCACTCTGACCTTGCTGCTTCCCGCTTCTTCTCGCTGACCTCTTTTCACTTGCATCTGTGGACTGACTGCTCAACCCATTGTGACGGTCACTCGCTTAACTGTTCTCTCTCCGATCTCTCCTTTGCCCTTCCTGTCTCTGACCATCACCTTGCTTCATTCTGTGTCTCCCACTCACCCCCTCCCACTTCCCCAACCTCTCGCTCTTTCCACGACTTTCAATCCATCGACTCTCCGGACACTGCTTCCTCCCTCTCCCCCCTTCTCTCATCTGTCTCCTCTAGCACCTGCCCAGACTGTTGTTTCTGCCTTCAACTCATCCCTTTCCTCCCTTACTCCCCTCTCATGCCATCCTATCAGTCGCATAAACCCCTGTCCTTGGCTCACCCCAACCATCCACCACCTCCGATCCTGCTCTCGAGCCGCTGAGCACTTCCTCCATGGCAATGCAGACTTCCTCCATGGCAATGTCTTTTCCCTGGCCAAAGACCGTTTTACTCCACATTAATCTAATCTCAGGCTGCATTTCCATCTGCGGCGGTAGCGGAGGGAGCAGCGAGGGAAGATGCAGCAGTGGGGAGGAGCCGGCTGACAGGAAAAGAGTCGGTGTGAACGGGGATCTGTCGCAGCTTCTCTTGAGTATGTCGGGGCGCAAAATCCTGCCCTGACATGCATGAGAGAAGCCGCAGCAGATCCCCATTCACACCGGCTCTTTTTCTGTCAGCCAGCTCCTCCCCACTGCCACGTCTTCCCTTGCTGCTCCCTCTGCCGCTGCCACTGCCGCAGATGGAAATGCAGCCTCACTCCCACAACCCCCGTCATCTCTTCTCAACATTTGCTTCCTTTCTCAAGCTCCCTGTCCTCCCCGCTTCTTCTCTCGTTGCACAAGATCTTCTCTCCTTTTTTCAACAAGACTGATAAACTCTGCCTTGCTCTTGCTTGTCAACCCTCTCCCTCCATTTCCTTTCCTTCTATTCCCCCTCCTGCCTCTCTTCTCACTAGCTTCACTTGATCAGGTCACCCCCCTCTTCTCCTCATCCAGTATCTCCACCTGCCCCCTGAACACCAGTCCCTCTTTCCCCCACTACTGCACCATCTCTGTTCCACATCATCAATCTCTCCCTCTCTACTTGGTCATTTCCATTGGTCTTCGAACATGCCATTGTCTCCCCTATCGTGAAGAAGGCCACTCTTGACCCCTCCGACACTTCCTATCGCCCCATTTTGCTCATACCCTTTGCTTCTGATGCAGGCCGTCTACACACAGTCTTGATTTCCTCTCTTCGAATTCCTCCCTCGACCCCCTTCAATCAGGCTTCCACCCTCTCCACTCAACCGAGACTTCCCTTGCTAAAATTACCAATGACCTTCTCTTACCTAAGTCTAAGGGCCTCTACTCCATTCTTGTCCTCCTTGCTCTCTATGCTGCCTTTGACACAGTCGACCACGGTCTCCTCCTGGATTCACTACACTCCCTTGGTTTCCAGGACTCGTCTCGACTGGGTCTCTTCCTATCTCTCGAACCACTCCTTCAATGTTTCTCTTGCTGGTACCTCCTATATCGCTTCCTCCCTCTGTGGGAGTTACCCATGGCTCTGTCCTGGGCCCTCTTCTCTTCTCCCTTTACACTCTTTGTCTGGGCAAACTCACTGAATCTCACGGCTTCCAGTATCATCTGTATGCTGATGACACGCAACTCTCTCTACCCACTACCCTGCCCTCCTCCTCCATCCCGTCTCATATTGCTAACTCTCTGAGGTCTTGCCACCAACTAAAGCTTAATATGGTCAAAACTGAACTACTCATCTTCCGCCCCAAGACATTCCCCTCCTACTTTCCTCTCAATTTCCATTGAGGGTGTCTCCATCCAGCCTGTCCCTCAGGCCCTGGGATTTATCTTTGACTCCTCCCTCTCTTTTACACCCCAGATCCAAGCTGTTGCCAAATCCTGTTGCTTTGCTCTGCATACTATTGCTAGAATCTGACCCTGCCTTACTGTTGCCACTGCAAAAATGCTAGTCCATGCTCTAGTCATCTCTCACCTTGACTAGTGTAACTTCCTCCTTACTGGTCTCTCCTGCTCTGATCTCACCCCACCCCCCTCTTTTCCATTCAACCTTCTGCTGCTTAAGTCATCCACTTTGCCCATCGCTCTGACCACGTTCAACCCCTCCTCTCCACCCTATGCTGGCTCCCTCTACATGAATGCATTTAGCTCAAGCTCCTGTTCTGCACATTCAAGGCTCTTTATAGTCTTGCTTCCCCCATATCTCTCCACTCTTGCATCCCGCCACACTGTTACCTGGGAACCTGCTCCTCCTCTGCCCCCACTCCCTCCCTTGATAAATTCGTTCTGCTCCCTCCCAACTTTCAACTTCCTCCTGAAAACCTACCACTTCCATCAGGCTTTCCCTAGCTCCTCATGAGTGAAACTGCGTCCTCTTCCTGCCTCACTCAGAATCTCTTCCCTGCAACTAAGTTAAGTATGTGCACCTGCTACTTCCCAACCTCATGAATGTATCCTTGTTTCTCCTGATTTTCACCTCTCCCTTTTCTCTCCGCCCCCCTCCCTTGTCTCTTGGATTGTAAGCCCCTTGGGGTAGGGATCTGTCTATATCGATAACTATCAATTGTACAGTGCCAGGTACGCTGCTGGCACTACATAAATAATGGGTAATTTGCAGAAGGCTCTTTACTACTTACACTTAAGTACACACTGCTTTTCTTCACTTTACATTTTAATTGATAGTTCAAGTCTGGAAAATCTCAGTCAGAAAATTCAGCTGTCAGATAACTATGAACCACTGAGAAAAGAAATTGCTAGTCTCACTTAACTACAGTACATGCCTCCTGTAAATACATGTAAGAGTGTTGGTTACTATCAGAATCAATACTATGATTCTGTTTCTTATTTTCAACATTTAGAATTTCAAAGTAGTACGCAATATTGACGTGCAAGGATTTTCACTTGTCAATGGAAGAATCAAGAGTACTCTCTGCCAGAGCTGTGACATCTTAAAGAATGCAATAGTGCTACCACAGAAACAGTAATCATGAAAAGTTGCTCTATCAGGCCAACACTAACCACTAGTTATTTAAAGTGCATGATATCCAAAATTCAAACCTATGTAGCCACCTCACTATGTTTTAAATGCTGTAAGACCTGCATATATTTCAGTTCCAAAAAACGTAACACAGTATTCCAAAAACAGAGTACGCTGCAGCAACAAGAATGAGGACTTGATGTAATTTTTGGAAAATAACCATCTTCCACAAAGGACACTTACCGGGAAGTTACCATCTATGAGTTCTTGGATCGGTTCATTTTCCTCTTCCATTGGCTCACTTTCTTCTTCTGTTACCCCCACAGAGGAGTCCTGAAAGCCTTTATTGGTCGAATGAGGTCCACATGACACAACACCTCTCCTCTTCAGAGACTCACTAAATATTTTGGGAAAGTTATAAAGACCGTTACAAAAACTCATCCCAATGCAAAATACACAGAGAAGTAGGGTCAGTCTATCAGATGGTGCCAGTCAAAAACAAATAATCTCCTTCCCTCCTCACATAGGAAAATCTTTACTGAAGATAAAGATCAATAAAATTCAATAAAAGCTGAATTATGCACTTGCTAATACAAAACTATATTCATATTAGAGAAGGTCTGTAGGTGTAGTACATGCAACAGCAAAAGAGCATCTCCTAAAGATTATATTTCAAGCTCAATACAGACAAGACACACAAAGGACAGGAGGAACGTGCAGGTGCAAAAATGTGAAGTGACTCGCCCATGGTCATTAGTCATTGAGCAGGTCAGTGGCAGATATGAAAACAGAATCCAAGTTCCTAGTAAAAATGCCCTAACTGAGCCACACTACCTCTCCATGTTTTTAATAAGTGGTTCTCACGTGCTCAATTCAGACGTATGCTACGCAAAACACAACCCATTTTAGATATACCTTGTACTGTATCATGTAACCTCAGATTTAGAGACTAGTCTACTGAATAAACTTTAAATCGAAAGGAACACTTACTTTTTTCGTTTTCCTGGCGATTGCAAGCTTGAGTTAAGCTTCTGTTCTTGAGGTCCAGGAACTAGAACGTGTAGAGAATCTCCTGCTTTAAAAGAACATTAATGACAAACACATCATCTTCTTGGATTAAGCTCCTTAATGCACGAAAGGACTCGGGGACCGTATACTGAAATATCCCACGTTCCAATGTCCAGTTCCCACCACTCTTTGTGAACAGATCAAATTTAATTTTTATAATTTAAAATAACAGCATTGTTTCTAAATTCCTTATGGAAGTGCACAGATCAAAAGAAAATTGTTACAGAGTTTCTTTTTTATGGGATTGCCGAGTTCTTGGGAGGGGTGGGAAATAAGAAAACTAGCCACCACAACCACTGCACAGAGAGCCATGACTAATATGTTAGAATCATCAAAATAAAAAACAATCCCTTCCTACACTGTGCAGTCATAGAGCCCAACCAGGGCTTCAGGACACCAGGGTTCAATTCCCAGTTTCTTCAGAGTTGCTTGAATTCCCACAGTTTCATCACAAGTGTCCTTGCATCTCAGCCGCACGTCCGTAACATGGGGTAACCTGTCTGCCTCAGACAGAGGGTAATTTTAGATGTGACGGGCCACTTGCCCCGCCACGCTCAACCACGGTCCTGGATCTGTTTTGGATCCTGGACAGGAATCAGCCCGGCCAGCCATCAGACGTGTCAGCTGGTTCCTACAGGGGATCGGGGGAGGGGCTGTGCAGCGCGACCGCACAGCCCCGCCCCTCCGGGAGATGGGCGGGCACAGCAGCCAATCCGACTGCTGCGCCCAATCCCGTCCGTGGTCTGGGCCACGATCCGGAATCAGCCAAGGTAACAGATGTTACTTTTGGCCGATTCTGGACCGCGGGCCAGCTAACCACGATTCTGGACCTCCGGGCGGCTGGAGGTCCAGAATCGTGGTCAAAAAGATTCCTGCCGGAGGTTCACCATGGTGAACCTCAGCGGGAATCCTTTAGACATTACGATCAACCACAGGGGTTTCACTGTGGTTGACCATGGTCTCGTAACGTCTAAAAGTACCCAGAGTGTTATAAGGATAAGCACATTAAAAGCTGTGAGGTGCTCAGATAGAGTAACAAAGTTCCATACCTAAAGTAGATAACCTCTTATTTTAAAGGATGAAATTGGTCTGATCATTAGGAAAATACACAGCAGGAAGTTCTCACAAGCTACCTTTATATAAGACAACTATGACGCATTTCCAGGGCCGGCCCCGGGGTTTGTGAGGCCATGTGCGAAGTCTTGGTGCGGGGTCTAATTTGCATAATTAGGCCCAGGCTAATTATGCAAATGTTTAAATTTACATAAAACTTACTCCCTCTGGACAGGAACGACTCCCATTTTCCACCCCTCCGAGCAACCACGGAGAAGCATTGTCTCCCAATGCTTTCCCCCCCTCCCCAGCCGTGCGTCTACCACCACTCCCCAGGAGTGGTTCCACTGCAGGGGCAGCCAGTGAGTCAGGCACAGAGAACGACTGTGTCCACTGCCTTACTGGAGGAGGGGGTGAGCTTGGCCAGTCTGGCCTCCAGGGCCTGTTGCTTCTTGCTGCCAGTGCCGCCTGTGCCTTGTGCACGCATGCAGTGCGACCAGTCCAGAGGTGCTGCTATCACACACACAAGACACCCAAAATGCAGCTAGTTTATTAGTTCAGTTGTGCCCCCATAATCAGTTCATGCTGCCCCCTCCCATAACCATTTAATTTGTGCCCAAGGGCAGCGTGAATTGATTATATGGGGGTGCAAATGAACTGGTTATGGGGTGCAGGTTTAAAGGCAGTATTCCTGCTATCAATAACTTCATTAAGAAGAGTTAGTGAAATAGCAGCCATAATAATCTCAGAACCATATCTGCAGATTTATTTTCCAAGACAGATTAGATATTGCTTTACATCCTAAATTCCTACCTAAGATAGTATAAGTAAGACAGTTGTGAGAATGAGCCTTTTTACACGGGCTTCTTCTCCCAGCCACAAGCCACGAACACACAGATTTCTGTGTGTTCATGGGTGGGGGAACCCCGTGTGAATGACATGGTGCACGCGCCCATGGTGAGTGGTGGTGCGTGCGTGCGTGCTCGCCTAACACGCATCCCCACTCACACACCCCCACTCATCCCCACGCACGGAGCAACCGGGGGAAACGGTGGTTACTATGTGGGTGTGGACGAGTGGTGGGTGAGTGGGGATGTGTGTGCAGCCGTCTGCATTCCCCACCCATGCACTGGTGCACCCACAGACTCCCCACCTGGTGGAGCCATGTAAAAATATCATGTGAGGAGCCACTCGAAGAACAGAAGGTTGCTACCTTGTAAACAAGGTTCCTTGAGATGGCTCCGAACATTCTCACAAATACCCACCCTTCCAGCTCCACATGGAATTATTTTCTTATATTTCTAGAAAGGGTTGAAAGGAACTGTCATTCAGAGTCGGAGGGTTCTTTTTATACTAGAGGAGCTCGAGACCATCATGCGGTCTATTATTTGAATAGGGTGACCACGCACAACCCAGTTGTGAGAATGTTGGGAGCCATCTCGAAGAACCTTCTTTACAAGGTAGCAACCTTCTGATCAGCACGTGGGGAGGAGCTCTTTGCACTACTAGAAGGCAGAGGCAGGTGAGGGATGGGGTCTGGAGCCAGGGACGGGAGGAAGAATCACTTACTGGGGGGAGAAGCTGGCTGCAGCCTGCTGCCCAGCCAGGCAAGTGCGGGGTCCCAGCTGGCCGCGGGGCCATGTGCGGCCGCATATATGGCACATGCCTGGGCCGGCCCTGAGTATTTCAATAGACATGCATACACTGAGCAAGTAAAGGATTTGTAACAAGTTAAACTTACTGTTGATTTGGCTTTCCTGAAGCTGCGACTGGCTTGCAAACAAAGGAGTTGCTCTTGTCTGAGATATACTTGGACTTGCAGTTGGCTGAAGAGTAAGCTGGATAGCTGACACAGGAATGGAAAGTTGTCCTGTCTGGGCTGTAGACACTAATCCTGGATTTGGAGGGGCTGACTGCTGAAGAAGTCTCTGCTTTTTCATTTCTACAATTCCACATCGTGTTCGGCCTGAGGAAAATAAAAGTTCAATATGAAAATATACAAAGATGGATCTCAAGAAAAGTTACATTTTCCAAGCAGTTTCCTGGTTACTTTGAGGCATAATCATGGGGTCATATTAAAAAACTGCTCTTTTGGCACATGAAGTCATTTTTAGGCTTGGCAGGAATGAATACTACCATACCTTCAACGAAGAAAAATCAAAACAAAAAAAAGCAACCTTATAGGGAATTTCTAAATCACTAAAGTTCATACTTAATTTATACGACAGAACTGTAAGATTCCCGAGCAAACACAATACATGTGTTTAACCATTTGGTTTCTTAGGTGCTAATATAAGTTTTAAATAAATAAAAAAATTAATTAATAGGAGTAAAGTTAGGAGCTGTGATCCACAAACCATTTACTCTGGAGTAAGTGGCTTGTTGATCACAGTCATTGTGTTGAGTCTATAATAATCTTTCCTTTTGGAGGCCCAATTAGTAGATATTTCATGGAAGGAAGCATACTATATGGACTGAGTTATCTTTCTGTAGTTCTGTTTGTTTAGCTCTTAGTGAGAATTGACTGTTATAATTAGAGTGGCCATGTTTTCTGTTTAACTGCCAAGCCTACAGCTTAGAAAGACAATAAAACAATAATGATTTAACAAATAATTGGATTTGGTTTCCAATAAAGATTATGAAAACCATACAGTTGATGCCCTTTTATTTATTAAAAACTCTTACAACCCCGCCCCCTCAGATCACAGGTGGCTCGGGGTGGCTTACAACAACAAATTAACAATAATGATTCAATTAAAATACAACATAATATAAAATTCACCATCAGCCCATCTCCCCTTCCCCCATCCCATCCTTCCCTCACCCGTCCCCTCCACCAAATGTCTGGCAGAACAGTCAGGTTCTACAAGCCCGATGAAAAGTCAGCAGGTCTGGGGCCAGGTGAGCCTCCTCCGGGAGGGAGTTCCACAGCCAAGGTGCGGCCACCAAGAATGCCCTCTCCACAGTGGCCCCCCCCCCGATTTACTTGGGGGACCTCCAAGAAGGCACCCCCAGCGGACCGCAGGGGCCAATCCAGGACCTAGGGAGCAAGACAGTCCTGCAGATAAGTCGGGCCGAGGTCGTGTAGGGCTTTAAAGGTGAAAACCAACACCTTGAATCGGGACTGGAAGAAAACAGGCAGCCAGTGTAGAGAACAGAGCACTGGTGCAATGTGCTCCCGGTGACCTGACCCCGTAAGGAGCCGGGCTGCCGCATTCTGCACCAGCTGCAGCCTCCAGACCATCACCAAGGATAGCCGCACGTAGAGCGCATTGCAGTAGTCCAGTCTCGAGGTAACAAAAGCATGAATGTTAGTGGCCAGGTCGGAGTCCGAGACATAAGGCCGAAGCCACCGAAACAGATATAACTGGCGGAAAGCCCCCTTCACCACCTGGATAACCAAGCGGAGCTGGGAATCCAGGAGCACCCCTAAACTCCGCACCTGGAAGACCAGCGGGGGATAAACCCCTTCAATGATGGGGGAAGTCACACCCGCCGCTCTCCCCACCAACATTACCTCCACCGTGTCAGGATTCCGCTTCAGTCGGCTCTGCTGCATCGAGTCCCCCAGCGTCGTCAAACACTGGGAAAGCACAGAGACTGCTGAGCCTGGATCCGATGAAAATGAGAGGTACAGCTCAGTGTCATCAGCATACTGATAACTCACTCTGAACCGCCTCACAACCTCGCCTAATGGCTGCATGTACATGTTGAAAAAGAGCGGAGACAGAATAGAACCTTGCGGGACACCACACGAGAGATTATGGGGGGAAGATGACTTATCCCCCAGCTCCATCTGTTGGGTCCTAACAGCTAGGTAGGAACAGAACCATTGTAGAACTGTCCCACCCAATCCTGCCCGGTCTCACAAGCGAGTCACCAACAGCTCACGATCAACCGTGTCAAAAGCTGCCAAGAGATCTAATAGGACTAGTAAGGTCGAACGTCCCTGGTTCATCTCCTGGTGCAGGTCTTCGATCAAGGCCACAAGCGCAGTCTCAGTCCCATACCCTGGGTGAAAGCCAGGCTAGGAGGGATCTAGAAAGCTGAGGCTATCTAGATGCTCCCGGAGCTGCTGAGCCACCACCCGTTCAATAACCTTCCCTAAAAAGGAAAGGTTGGAGACTGCCCAATAACCAGTGAGCAAATCAATGTCAAGCGATGGTTTCTTGAGCAGAGGCCAGACCACCACCTCCTTCAAACATTTCGGCACTCTTCCCTCCTAAAGGGAGGCATCGATCACCCTCGCCAGCAATAGCCCTAATGTTTCCCGGCAGGCCTTGACCAACCAGGATGGACACGGATCCAATTCACAACAGGTGGCCCTAAGCACCCCTGCTGGCAGCACCTCCTGAAACAGATCCCATGAATCCGGACCAGACGGGGCTTCCGCACACTCTGACTATCCTCCTTCTGCAGAAACTACAGCACTGAAGTTGTGGTGAATCCAAGCGATCTTATCCGCAAAGTAGTTGACAAGCACGTCAATGGGTCCTGGAAGATTCCACGTCCAAGCAGAGACCGGACTGACCAGCCCCCTCACCACTTGGAACAACTCCGCTGGACGAGACTTTGCAGCTGCTGTGCAGGCAGCAAAGAACTCCTTCTTTGCTGCCCTCACAGCCACGGCATAGGCCCGTAAAGCTTTATGCTGCAACCTGTTGGCTTCAGCCAGAGAACGGCGCCATCATCGCTCTAACCGCCGCCCTTCCTGCTTCAAGCACCGCAGCCCCTCAGCGAAACCAGGTAGCCTGCGGTGCCGGAGCGGATGCCATGGAGCCGTCCAGTCGATCGCCTCAACCAGCAAGGTGTTCCAAGCCAGAACAAGGTCTTCAAAAGGAACGGCCGTCAAGATCAAAGGGCAACCTTTTGAGGTTCCCTAGGCTTCATCAGAAAAGTTTTGAATGCAAACCATGTAAATCCATCAACCATGTTCACAAAATTCAAATGATACGTACTCCTTTGATTAGCATAATATCCTGCAGAATTCTGCATGCTCCTGCAAAACAAAATGAAGCTATCAAGATAAATGAAAAGAAAGCCCAAAACACTCCCAATTCTAGTTAGCAATGCATATTTATACATTCACTAGCTTGTTATAGGACAGTCACACGCCGATGTACGTATTTAGAGTACACAGACTTAAAATTTTGATGGACACAGCCTATTTTTTTGGTTCAATAACTTTTGGCAGTTGTATCAGTTGAACTGCAGTATAGAATTACATAAAACTAATGCCATATGTACACCAACCAATAAATCCGTTCAGCATATCCCTGTCTAGTTACCCTGACTAGTATAGGCAAAACCTGAACAGCTTTGGAATCCCCACCCATTCACTTATAGCCAAGTGGCACAAAAAGAATGTAACAATGTCTAAAAAGTATATCTGTGAAGTCTACAAGTGGAGGAAAAAATTAGGTAACTTCACCCTAAGTCCTCTATTCTGGCTTTCTACATTATATTATGTAGATGTATATTATAATATCTCTATCCATATTATACAATATATAGATATTATAATATAGATATTATATCTATAATGTAGAGAGCCAGTGTGGTGTAATGGCTAAGTGTGCAGTACTTGGACGGGGGGGGGAAATCCCAGTTCTGCCTTAGCCAGAAACTTACTGGTTGACCTTGGGCCACTCACAATATTCTCTCAGCCTAATTTACCTCACGGGGTTGTTGTGAGGATTAAAAGTTGTGTTAAATTGTTCTATGGAAAGTGCTCAGAGTGCCATGGCAGGCGGATGCTATATAAAAACATTATCACAATTATAATTATTATATTATTACTTGATCTGAGAAAGGGTATAGTCCAATTTCTTCCACAAAGATGACATCATTGCTGGAACATCATTTGCTGTTTCTAAAAAATAAAATGCAACAGAAAACATTTTTCAGATAGCTATAGGAGGGAACTTGGCAGAAGGTGTGGTTTTTTTGTGTTTTTTTTTAAAAGAAGACCAGTGTTAACACACTGGTCAAACATTATAAAATGTAAGAAGCACCATTGTTTTGTTTGGAAAAATCAATGAAGGAACTTAAAATCCAAGAAATGCAAACTTTGAGAACAAGTGGAAAGATAAGCGCATCTATAACTAGATAATTATCAACAAGTGAAAAAACAACAACCTACATGAGACTCTTGTACCTACTGGGCAATAATTTGAAATGCCGAGTACCTATAGTCCTCACTAATATCAATGAAAATTGACAGATACACAGCAGCCCACAGGATCAAGCCCATGGAGCTTTTTTCATGCACATTATGTCATATTCATACTTACTGCCTGTAAAGTCATTTTATTCAGCCTATGTACAGATCATCACTTGTAAATCACAAGTTGCCTTTCCCCAATTTTGGCAAGTTTATTTATAGTGATGTCACATAAAGAAAGCTATCTTGTGGAAGTTATACATGTGCGATGTCTACCATTTTTAATCATAACTATCCTGCAAACCTAAGATCACTAGAGACGTCTGTCCATACAGATGTTGACAAGCTAAGATTATTTATTTAAATTTCTACCCTGCCTTTCCCCAAGGTTCAGGGCTATTTACAATATTAAAAACACAAAAATACATAAAAATCCCTTAACCCCCACCTCATCCCTTCCCAGGGAAAGCAATACTGTGCTCTACACCGTGGATTCCCCCATGTCAATTTCAAGCCAAGAAGTGCTTCCTGGCTTGATGCTGACCAACACGCTCCCTGCCAAGGATCATCCTCCCATATTAATTTCAAGGCTTCCCAGCTTCAAACTGACATGGAGGGGAAGAGGGGGCGGGGTTTAAGGGAGACAAAATCTATGCTGTGGAGCGCAGCATTGCTCTCCTTGGCAAGGAACATCTCTTTCACACCCCAAATCCCTCGCTGGTCTATTTCAACCAGATACAGGCTTGATAGACCAGCGCAGTGATACAGCCAGGGGACACCGGGGCTACTGCTCCTCCTTCCTGGGGTCCCTTCCAACAGCTGATGGGTGGGCGGCCTGGAGGGCACGCACACCCACGCCGCTCCAATGACTGGCTGTGGTGGATTCCTCCAGGGGTCCAATTCTTACTGGCACTGCAGCCTTGTCCACAGCGCAGGCAGCCCTGTTTGCACGTCTGGCTGCCAGGGCCTTTCACATGGGAAGCTGCCCCATGTTTGCCCCTTGCCCTGCTTTGGGCTAGGCAGCCCTGCAAGGCATGCTCCTTGATAATGCAGGTGACGCTGTGGGTGGCAGCTCCTGCCCAGTTCAGGGCAAACATCTGGCGGACCATGTTCAGACAGGTGATAAGTCTGAGGCAAAGGGGTGGTGAAAGTGGGACACTGTCTCATTTGATAACCCCCATAGTCCTTCCCCATAAGAGCTTAAGTACAATATGGCTAAATGACAGTCTATATAGCAGAACACAACCCCCAAAACTTACCTTTTGTTTTCAAGGCTATGTATTCATTAAGTATGGTGGTCAAGTTTTTCCCAAACAAAGACTGAAAAAGAAACCAGCGTTGGATCACTACACCTTTAGCAATCAGACACTCTTTAATCATGTATTATCCTTATATTGAGAAAATATTAAATCTGAACACACTAAGTGGGGCCGATCCCACCTGGACCTGTGCGCGCGTGCAGCCGTACACAAACCACGCAGATCCTCATAGCGGGCACATTGTGCCCCACGGAAACCACACGCATGCGTGCACACGGGATCCACAGGGCATGGGATTGCAGCCATTATTGTTACTGAACACACACTTAAAAAACACATCAGCATGCTTAGGCTTAAAATAAATTATTTTAGAAATGGTTATCAAAATTGTACCTTGGTTCACCTTGATCACATGTATTGTACATATGAACTCACCAGTAAACAGGCTGGAACAAATCCTTCAACTGTACAGTGCTCTGCATATTCCTTTAAATCTGAGCTTTCTAGTATAAATGCACGACAGGTAGCTAAAAGCTTTTCCTGTTGTAAATATCCTGTAACAAATAAAAACATCATGTTCTATAATTCTCTACATAGATTCTTCACATTATGATCTAGATACGTTAATACTAATATTTTATTTATATAGCACCCCCTGCCTTACATGGCACTCAGAGCACGTCGCAAACAATATAAAGTCTGCAGACAGACTAAAACACATACTTCGATCAAGTACTAACCCAAGTTATAGGGCATGACCCATCAGTGGAAGTCCAGAAGAGCTGTTGTAGAAGAACGTCAGTGGGTGGATTATTAGTACGTACCCGATAGCGTTAGATCTAAGTGTTGAAGTGAGGGGAAAACAAAGTCTTGGAAAATACAGGATCTGAAGGTTACAAAGGGCATGCTGCTGTATAAGGGAGGGGTGATTATTTGATGCAATATGACAAAAAACCAAGGTCCTGATTCAAACCCGTGAAAACAGTGTTAACTTTGGTGATGAATTCTAATTCAGCAGATTCGCGTTCAAACCGTCCCTTGAATGCTTTTTGTTTAAGTATGCAAACCCTCAGTTCAGAAATATTGTGACCTGGAAGATTAAAGTGTTCACCCACTGGTTTCTAAAGGTCACCTTTCTTAATGTCAGATTTGTGTCTGCTTATTCTCTTCGTAGGGGTTGTCCTGTTTGTCCTATGTAAATGCTTATGTTTGTCCTATGTAAATGCCCCTCTGCTAATTACACAGGACAAATGGGAGAACCCCTATATAAGAGAATAAATGGATACAAGTCTGACATTAAAAAAGATAACATTTAGAAACCAGTGGGTGAACACTTCAACCTTCCAGGTCACAGCATTTCTGACCCGAAGGTTCATATACTTAAACAAGCAGCATTCAAAGGACGGCTTGAATGCTAGTCTGCTGAATTAGAATTCATCACCAATGAATGTTTCTGTGGGTTTGAACTGGGATCTTGGTTTTTTGACATATTACATAAAATATGTTTTCACCCTTATACAGCAGTATACCCTCTGTAACCTTCAGATCCAGTATTTTCTCAGACTTTGGGTATTTTCAGACATGACAGGCTTTTCGCCCGCCACGCCTAAACCCACCCCGTGGTGAGGTAAGTCCCGCTACTGAACAAATGTTCAGGCAGCATGGGCTGGGAGAGAACGAGAGATGTGCAGATGTGGGTCTGCACGCCCCCACTACCTGCGCTCCTCAGTGCAGTCCCGCCTCTTCCCTGACAGGGGAGTTCGGCGGCCTATCAGGCTGTTGCGCCCGCCCAGAACCGCTTTGCCCATGGGCCGGGGTTCGGTGGAGTGGACCATCCGATGTGATGGCCCGCTCTACCACAGTCTGGGGTTGTCTACCTTGGACCGTGGTAAACCCACGGGATGTGCACTGGCCAGGAGTCTAGTGCACATACCGTGGTAACAACTGGCCTGGTTTGTGGTGAACATCTGGCAGGGCCGGATCAGACGTGACACCCCAGCCCATGGTCACGCTGGGGTTAGCATGACCACGGGCCGGGGTGTCACGTCTGAAAATACCCTTCGTTTCCCCCTCTCTCCAACACTTACATCTAACACTATCGGGTGTGTACTGATAATCCACTCACAGACATTCCTCTAAGACAGCTCTTCTCCAACTGAATGGGACTTCCACTGATTGGTCATTAGCACCTTGTCTGTACCTTGGGTTGGTACTTGATCTAATTATGTGTTTTATTCTCTTTGTGTAAACTATTTTCATTGCCTGCAACCTCTTATATAGATACCAACTTCCAGGCCACTTCATGCATCTGGGGAAGTCCGCTCTTGCTGATAAAAGCTCATGCCAAAATAAAGAAATGTTCTTGTTAGTCTTTAAGGTGCCACAAGACTATTTTTTGCTGTTTTTTGAGCTATAGACTAACACAACTACTCTTCTGGAATATGAATAGTATAACACAATTTAGAACAATTCAAGACAATTTAAAATAATAATAAATACTTTAAAATAGGGGAAGGAAAAAGGGAGTACATTTGAGGGAACCAGCAGTGGATCCCAAAAGCACCTAGAAAATAAATATGTTTTCAGGTGCTTTTTAAAAGAAAAGAGGGAGGAACAGAGACTGACATCCAGAGGGAGCGAGTTCCAGATTGAGGGGCCCGCCTGCCACAGCAAAAGCCCGATCACCCACCAACTTAAGACACGATGGTGGAGCCCCCAAAACAGCAGGTGGTTCCTGAGCGCAGATACCTATCCGTCTGAGACTCCAGAAGTAGGTCTCAAATATAGCCAGGGCCTTAACTGTTCATGGCCCTAAACCTAGCAGCACAATCTTAAACTCAATCTGTAACTCCACAGGCAGCCAATGCAGAGAACGCAGAGCAGGCGTAATATGATGATGGCTGCCCAAACCAGCAAGCAGCCGCGCTCTGAACAAGCTGCAAGCAACTGATAAGCACTTCCAGTAACCCACAGAAGAGGAAATTACAAAAATCAAGCCTTGTAGTCACCAGGGCATAGGTGACTGTAGCAAGGTCAGCCTGGGATAAATAAGGGCGTAACGTATGCAAATTGTGTAACTGAAAAAAGCATTTCTGAACCACGTCCGACACCTGGGTTTTTATGAAAAGAGTGTGGTTGAAAAGGATGCCCAAATTCTTTGTGGCAATAGAATATAGTGTTATTGATAATCTTATGTTCTCCTGGCCTGGACAAAGGAAGCCAGACCTAACTTCGGTCAAGCAAAGGCAAAGAGAGGGTCCAGAACAGCCAGCAGGCCTGAGATTGTGATGGAATTCAAGCTGAGATGACTCAACATGTGGATAAGGCCCCATCAGCATACTAACAAAGGCATAGCCAGACAAGTATCTTCTCCTGGCACCGCCACACATGCTTAACAAAGTCTCCTGCTGAACAACTGGAGTTGACAAATGAAACCCATTGTGAACAAATAAGTGGGACATTTGCAACTCTGCTACTAACTTCCAGGCAGGAAAAGAACAATCAAGGAAAGATACAGATGTTGATATGCTAAGGGCCCTCCTGTCCAGGAAGACGCTCTTCTGATATGCTAAAGAACTGTGTGATGTCACCATGACATGGCATCTGGCTATTACTGACCTGTACCTCAGAACTGTATAAAAGAACCTGGTCATACAACATGACTTTGGGTGAAGGCTAGTGGTCACCAGTTGGTGAATCATGTGGTTTCACTCCCTTCCAGACCTTGCACACACGGATCACAACTTGTCTTCGCTCGCCAGCAGCTCTACTCTCCAGCACAAGGGACCTCCCTCAGTCTTTTCCCTGAATCAGCCTGCGTGCTTCCAGGATTTGGCCAGTCACAGGACACGTAAGATATCTTTATCTGGGGACTATCTGTATAATACTGTGTGTGTAGTATAATCTGCCAAGAATAGAAAACCAAGGTGTGCCGTTCCAATAAAGTTTTGTTTTGTACCACATTGGAGTGGTGTTTTATGACGATCTCGATCCCAATAATTTATTAGTAACATCTTTACCTGGCCTCTACCTCCATCCGGACGCCTTCCACATTCAGGGGCCCGAGGGAGGTAAGGGCATCCTCATATCGGCTGCCCCTTCCCACCAACATCACCTCAGTCTTCCCCAGATTGAGCATGAGATAGCTCCGATCCATCCAGGTGGCTATATCATTCAAGCATTCGTCCAAGGCAGAGGCCAAGTTGGCAGGGCTCACAGGGCAAGAGATATGCAGTTGTGCATCATCAGCATACTGATGATACTCAATCCCTTACTTGATCATGACATCCCTAAAGGGCTGTATGTATATGTTGAACAACAAGGCTGAAAGAACAGAACCTTGAGGAACCCATCCATCACCACCGACTGGCTCCTCCCTTCCAGGTATGACCAAAATGACCAATCAGCAGCTCCCATCACACCAGTGACATCCCCTAGCCGCCACGGCAGCAACCCATGGTCAATTATATCGAACACAATCATATTGAACTAGCAAAAGTATTTGAGTTACATATTCAGAATTGCCAACTCCTGCAATGTTATTGCAAGTTTTTTATTTTGTGTTTTCTTAAATCGCCAACTTCCCAAATTACGACAATTTCAAATTTCATTTCATTTTTAATTTATATCCCGCAGTCTCCCATTCAAAATGGCTCGAGGCGGCTCACATAAATCAGCAAAAATACATCCATAATAAGCATAATACATCAGCATATCACCATCATAATTACAACATTAACCACTCCCCCATCACAACAGTATAATAATACAGTACATCAATGCCTCCATAAACAATACTAAATATATCAGCCATCACTCCTACAATCCTCTTATACATACACACAGGTAGTCCAGAGGTGCAGTCCCAAACTACATACTTCTCTCCACCCTATTGCCACCAGGGAAGACCCACTCTCAACCCTCGTGCTCTCACCAGGAGGGAGAGTCCCATCTCAAGCACAAAATATATAACCTTCCCCTTCATCCCACTACTTATCACACCAGCTCCACCTCCTGGCCCCAACCATTGGACCCAGTCAGAGCCCCTTTGGAAGTCCCCTTCGGCACGGGCCGCTGGCTGTTCCTTGCAGTTTAAGGAGCGACCCGGCGGCCAGGACCCTCCAGCCCGTCCCCTTCCAGGGAGGGAAGACGCTGACGATAAACTGCCCCACCTGTCAAAAGGCAGGGAGAGTCCCCAGCAAGAGGAACAGACAACCCCCCTCAAAATCCTCAAATGAAGGGGGGTGGGGACGATCACAACTGTTCCCAGCTGCAGCAGGCTCCGGGTGTGTGTGTGTTTGTGAACAAAGCATGCCCCCTGTCAAGTTCATCCACGGGGGAGTAAAACACCATACCCCCTCATGCATAATCTCTAAGGGGGTGCATTTTTAATGAAGTACTTGTGGTTTCAAAGACCACTGTGCTAGGCACTGCCTAAAAATGTAACAAAAAGACAATCCCTCTAACCCAAAGAGCTTAGTACAAGGCAGAAGACCAAAGGTGACACAACAGAGGAGGAGCAGGAGGAGCATACGGAAACAAGGAGACAAGACAGATCATCAATACAGGCCAGGGACCAATACAGTAGAGACCATTATGAAGTTTTTTGAAGGCATCACAGCAAAGGAGAATTTAAAGGATTTGAAGATCAATGAGGTGGCTTTGCTTATGTTTCTGGGGAGTTCACTCTCTTATTATTATTATTATAAAAAGATTTATATAGCGCCGGTCATGTACCTGGCGCTGTACAGAATATAGAAATAGATGCGGTCCCTGCCTGTGGTTTACAATCTGGTGGCATTTGAGACAGCATTAAGGTGTTTGTAATTTTAACAGTCAGGACAATCAAAGCAGGTAGGTTTCATATGTAATGGTAAACATATGCATTATTAATCTTTTGAAAAGAAACATGTCCATTATAGAGACATGATGTCATGACTGAATAAGTAAAATAAGTGACACTCTCATTCTATAAACACTTATTAAATTGATTTACCAGGCATCTTTTGGGCCTGTAGCCCCATCAATTACTTTGAAATGGAATACATGGGAAATCCTGACTGGGGTAATGGTTCCCAAACAATTTTTTGTATGACACCATTTTGAGAAAAATATAATTCCAGACAACAATGAAGACATACAAAAAATATCAAGTATCAGCTGAGATCATGATCCTATCTCGCAGTTGGTATGACCTACTTGGGGTCCTTACCCAGTTTGGAAAACTTTGACGTAGGGAGCACATATTCCTACACTCAGCTTTTAATTTCCAATTGAACACCCAAATGTTTTATGCACTAACCCCCCCCAAACAAAGGGCGTTTTCAGATGAGACGGAATGTGCAGCCTTTGGCACCATGGGATTCTCTAAGAGGCAAATGACACATAGCTTCCGTCTCGTGGGAAGTGCCGAAGCGTGGATATTTGCCAGCAAGTATGTGCATCCAGCCGAGTAGGAATTCACTACTGTGCCAGACACGTATGTTTGCCAGCAAAGATCTGCACTGTCGCCCTTCTCATGAGATGGAAGCTGTGCGTCATTTGACTCCTGGACTTCCACACGGAGCCAAAGGCTGCTTATTCCATCTCATCGGAAAGCGCCCAAAGACTAACATAAGAAGTGCCATACTGGGTCAGACCAAACCATGGTCCATCAAACCCAGCACCTGTCTTTGACAGTGGCCAAACTCAGTCGCTTCAGAAAATAACACAATAGGTCATAACTGAGTGATCCACTCCCTGCTGTTCGCTCCTAGCTCCCAAAATTAACGGCCCTATCCTCCAAGAACTTATCCAATCCTATTTTAAACCAAGCTATGCTACTAGTTTTAACCAGCAGCAACACATTCATAACTTGATGCTAATGTCCCGGAACGCAAATCAGAAGAATCAAAGAGAGAAGCGAATTGTTATTTTGTCCATTTCATGTCGTAGCTGCCTCATGATCTGAACTATATTTGGTATGACTTTGGTATATTTGGTATGGCATCTAGAATCTAGTTTTAGACGCCTTTGCTGACATTCCAACCACAGACATTTTTAACTCCAATTCATCACTGCATTATTCCTAGCAGGAAGATCAAAGACCCAGTAACGCCCTGAAGCTTAGTCTCTTAATGTACAAAGCCTGTATGCTAAGGCTGTGATCTCCAAAGTTCTTGCACAAGCAGAAACTTATTGAAGTCAATAGGATTCGGTTGCAAAGGCCTTCAGGATAACAGCATAAGATTTCATTCCAAGATAGCAGATAATAAATACTACTAAAAAGTGTACAATCAGTCAGGCTGATCCCATGGCCCACGGAAACCGCATGTAACCCACATATGCACAAACTGTGCACAAGCCCATAGAGGAGACATCGTACCACATGGAATCTGCACGGATCCTGCGCAGAGGGGTTTGGAATTGCGGCCAGTTAATCTACTGCTCCATATGCAGTACAGCAGAGGATAAATCTTCCTGCAGGCACTTCTTATTTTTTACAGACCTGAATGCCATGTCAATGTTATTTATTTAGTCAAATTTCTCTCCTACCCTTCCCCTAAAGCTCAAGGCAGCTTACATAATAAAAACATACATGAGAAAAATACAATAAAACTCCATAAAAAAAACTCAGTAAAAACCCCACCATCACCTCTAAACCCTCCCACCTCAACCCCTAATCCTGCCTCTGCCAAATGCTTTGCTGAAGAAAATTTTTTACACCACCGCCAGAAAAATTCTTCGGCTCCGATGGACCTCAGAGTAAAAGGAAGTTTCTCTCTGCGGCCCTTGTTGTACGAACAAGATTGGCAGGTGGTACCCACAAAGATCACAATGGAGCATGGAAGGACAAGCAGTCTTTCAGGTATGTGGGGTCCAGGCTGTTTAAGGCATTAAAGGTCAGAACCAGCACCTTGAATTGTGCCTGGAAAGCTATAGGAAGCCAGTGCAAATTATTGAACGTTGGTGTAATGTGCTCACGGTGACCCATCCCTAAAAGGAGCTGGGCCGCCACATTCTGCACCAGCTGCAGCTTTTGGACAGTCATCAAGGCACCCCACATAGAGTGCATTGCAGTAGTTTATTCTCAAGGTGATGAAAGCATGGATGAATGGTGACCAAATCAGAAAGGGCTCACCAGATGGAGTTGTTGAAAAGTACTCCTGGCCACTGCCGCAACCTGATGTTCCAGGCAGAGCAAAGGGTCTAGAAGCACTCCACTGTACTCCGAACCTGGGTTACAAGTGTGGGCCAGACCCCTTCAATAACAGGGATACCAATCCCCTCCAAATCACAAGATCAGACACTCATCACCACTTCAGTCTTATCTGGATTCAGTTGCAAATGGTCCACCCTCATCCAGTCCCCAACAGCAGCCAGGCACTGGGTAAGCATCCAAGGCTGCCGGGCCTGGGTCAGATGAAAAAGAGAGGTAGAGCAGGGTTTCATCAGCGTATTGATGGCACCTCATTCTAAACCTTGAAATGATCTCGCCCAGGGATCTCGGATACATATTGAACAAGACGACAGACAAGATGGAACCCTGAGACACCCCACAGGGAAGGCCCCGAGGGGAGGACGAGCAATCCTTCATCACCACCCACTGGGATCTCCCTGACAGGACTGAACGGGACCATGCAAGAGCAGCTCAAGATGCTGTCAGGTCCTGCAGTTGCATCACCACCACCTCAGGATCAACTGTATCAAAAGCAGCTGAAAAATCTAACAAGATCAAAAGGGCACAATTCCCCTTGTTGATCTCCAGGTATAGATCATCAACCAAGATTACAAGCGCAGTCTCTGTGCTATACCTTGGATGAAAGCCTGACTGAAATGGATCCAGGAATCTGATAGCATCAAGGTGAGCCTGAAGTTGCTGGGTAACCACTTGTTCAGTAACCTTCCCTAAAAAGGGAAGTTCAGAGAGCAAGCGATAGCTTGTCAGGGAGTCAACTTCCAAAGATGGTTTCTTGAGCAGGGGCCAGAGAACCACAGTTCTGAGGGTGTCTGAAACGTTACTATCCCAAAGGGAGGCATTGACAGCCCCAGCCAGCAATGGCCCCAGTCTCTTCCGGCTGGCTTTCAACAGTCAGGACAGGCAAGGAACTAATTCAAAACTGGTTGCCCGCATTGTCCAAAGCACACTCCCTACATTGATGGGCAATACTAACTGAAACTTATCCATACAGGACAAAACAAACTTCCACAGACACAAACTGTCTCTGCAGCTGAAATAGAAGCACCCAAGTTGTGGTGAATACGAGCGATTTTGTCTGCAAAACAGTTAATAAGAGTGTCACAGCAGGCAATAGATTACGCTATTTCATGGAAGAGAAAGGCCAGATTTATTTATTTTAATTTTTTATTTATAAAATTATTTACTACCCTGTCCCTCCTGCTCCAAGCAGCACAGGGCGGCTTACAATATTAACACACATCATAATCAATAAAACAAAAAAATACATTAAAATACCATAAAAAGAGAGGCACAAACCCAAACCCACCACCCTTCCCCATCCCACCCTACACCTCATCTCTCTCACCAAAAGCCAGGCGGAACAGTCAGGTTTTACACATATGACAGAAGGAGAGGAGATCCGGGGCCACCCAGGCCTCCACAGGGAGGGAGTTCCACAGCCTAGGTGTGGCCACTGAGAATGCCTTCTCCAGAGCTGGGTCACACGGGGGACCTCAAGGAGGTCACCCCCAGTGGACTAGCAAGACCACTTCAGAGCATGGTGGTCCCGCAGGTAAGTCGGGTCAAGGCCATATAGGGCTTTATAGGTCAAAACCAGTACCTCGAATCGGGCCCGGAAGACTATAGACAGCCAGTGCAGGGCCTGGAGCACCAGTGTAATGTGCTCACAGAGACCCGTCCCCGTAAGGAGACGGGCCGCAGCATTCTGCACTAGTTGCAGTTTCCACCGTCCGTCACCATAGGTAGCCCCACGTAGAGTGCGTTGCAATAGTCCAATCTCAAAGTAATGAAAGCATGGATGATGGTGACCAGGTCACTATCTGAAACATATGGCCGAAGTCATCGTACGAGATGTAATTGGTGAAACGCAATCCTCGCCACAGCCCCCACCTGGAGATCCAGGCAGAGCTTCGGATCAAGGAGCACGCCCGGACTACAGACCTGGGATATCAGTGGAAGGCGGACCCCATTACTGAACCACCACATCCACTGCACTTCCCACCACCATCACGTCCATCTTGTTGGGATTCAGCTTCAATCGGCATGCCCTCATCCAATCCCCAGCAGCCGCCAGACATCGGGTAAGCACCGAGACTGCCGAGTCCGGCTCAGATGAAAACGAAAGGCAGAGTTGGGTGTCATCAGCGTATTGATGACACCGCACCCCATAGAATCTCACGACCTCGCCAAGTGGCTGCATATACAAGTTGAACAAGAACCTAGGGCAAAAAATGTGCAGGCACCTGGGAGTCATTGACATGCAGAAAACTGAGGCTGGTTCAGGGTGGTAATGGGGGCAAGAACAGATTAATATCAGGATAAATTCTGGTGACCGATTTATTTATTTTTTGCTCCCAGAGTTCTATCTGAAATTTCAGGTCCTGTTTATACAATGGGTGTTTTTAAGCAAGATGCTACCACACATGGTCGCTCATCTGATTGCCTATCTGAAGGTGGTGCACGGTGTGTGCACTCCCATGAGTCACTCAGCACCCACTCATGACACACTACTGAGAAATCTGGAGTGTGCCGTGCGGGCAAGCAGAAAAAAGTGCATGGCAATGAGCGCCCACATGTCCCCTTGTCTGCATGAAGGGGGGGCAGCCACCCACACCAACAGGAAGGTCCACCGCTCACAGGCAACGCGGGCGGTAGACACTGCCTTTGCAAGTCACAGGAACTGGCCGTGAGCAGCACTGGGGAACCCTGTTTGACAGCACTCATGGTCGGGACATGTCCGTTTCAAAGGCCAACCTGGCATGCATCCCCTTCCCCTATAGTCCACACAGGGGGAGTGAAAGGAGCCATGCTAGGAGCCACCCTTTAGAATCCCTTCTCACTCACTTCCACCTGAGTGGCTGCACAGCAGCTGTGCCACTCAGTGGCCATGGACCACCTCCCCAGCCAATAGCAGCAACAAGACAGTCACACACAAAAACCCCACCTTAATGTCCCTCCCCAAATCATGCAAACTTGCCTGAGCATAAGTAACTTTATTACTAAATCAGGGCCAGTACTCAAGGTGGTATATAAAGCTAACCAAGCACAGGAGAGTACAAGGTTGCCATCCCAAAACCTTATTGAGAATCTTGCAATTTTAAGGGTTTGCTAACATTGAAAAAGGGCAATAGCATTTTAACAGGTTCAGCTTCCCCGTTTTTTTTTTGAGAAAGAAGTTTCAGGATCAGCCCTCAGGGTTGGGAAGAAAAGCTTGGAAACAGGGGTGCAAATGCCAAAGAAAAACAATTCCAATTGTTTATAAGTAAAAAAAAATCCTCACGTGTTTGGGTTTTTTAAAACAAAGCTCATAATTTGGCGGGGAGGGCACAAAACGTGTCATTCCCATCGCTCACACTCCTCACTCCTTTGGCCTTGCCCGCCCCCCAAGATCGGGGTTTTGCTTGGCAGGTTCTTAGCTGGAAACCTCTCCCTCCAGCGCGTCCTCCCAGCGCCCCGCCCCCGGCGGGATCTCTGCGGCGCAGCCCGGCTCCAGTGCACCCGGGAGTGAGGGAGCTGCTGCCCGAGACCCCAATCAGGGTGGGGGAGCCTTGGCAACGACCCCTCCCTTCCGCCCCCTCAGGAACAGGGGCGCTGACTCCGCCCGCTTCCCCGGACTCACCCAGCACGAGCCGAGCCACATCAGACGGCAGCAGCATGACGGCGACGGACGGGGGTAGGGAAGGGAGAGAGGAGCGGAGGCTCCCAGGAACCGATCCCGCCCCGTCGACTAGAGAAAGGCGCGGAAACTCCACAACACCTGTCCCGCCCAGAAACTTCCGCCAGAAGCTACGTCCCTTCCGCTTCCGCCGGGTAGGCGCACGCGCACAGAGGCTCCCAGAGGCGGCGGGCTGGAGGGAAGGCGGCAGCGAGAAGCCGGGCGGCCAGTGAGGAGCCGTTGCCATATGAGGTCTTTTAGGTTCGCTATTCGCGCGGACCCTTTGTCGGCCGGAGGGGTCGCTTCCTCACTCATTCACTGACCCTCGGATCCTGCCCCGGAGGCTCCAGGGATTGCTGTAACCCCGTCCTCTCTGCTTGGCGGGCGGGACAAAAACCACATGGGGGATGGCGTGGGTAGGACGCTTCGTTGGCAGGGCAGGCTGTGCCAGGGGCTATTAGAGCATGAGCCAGTCTTCCAGGCTAGGGATAGGGAACTCCCAACCCAAGGGACAAATCTGGCCTCCGGCTGTATTATTGTTATTTGATACCTTTACAATTCCGGATCTGACCCACAAACCCCGTGCGAGCCCTCAAGCGCTGAATGAGTGAGTTCACGGGAAGGACACAGAGATGAGGGTAAATGAGGGGTCCATGGCAAAGATCCGTGAACTGGCCAAATTTAAAGATGGCATAAAATTATTGAAGATAATTAAGTCCCAAACAGACTGTGAAGAGGTGTACAAGGATCTTGCCTGCCTGGGAGACTGCATAACAAAATGGAAATTCAATGCCGATCAGTACAAACTGATGTGCATTGGCAAAAATCATCCTAATTATACATATAAAATGTTGGGTATCCATTTAGGTGTTGCCACTCAAAGGAACTTGGGGTCATTGTGATAGCTGAAAACATCAGCTCAGTGTGGGGCAGCAGTTAAAAAGGCAAATAGAATGCTGGAAATTATAAGTGAAGGGATAGAAAATGAAGAGCATTGTCATACTTTTGTGTAAATCCATGGTGTGCCCACACCTCAGACACTGTAGTTCCAGTCTCCCCATTTCAAAAAGTACATAGCAAAAATGGAAAAAGTTCAGAGAAAGGCAGCAGAGCTAGTAAAAAGCATGTAACAGCTGTAGGAAGAGGGGCTAGATAGGTTAGGCCTCTCCACCTTAGAGAAGAGGTGGCTGATGGAGAATAGAACAGACATTTACGAAATCATGAGTGGTGTAGAGCAAGTAAATAAAGAACTGATATTTACTCATAATACTAGCAGTAGGGAACACCCAATGAAATTAACTGGCAGCAGGTTTAAAATAAAAGCAAGTGTGTGTTCACTCTGTATTACTATTTATTATTAGCATTTATATAGCACCAGCAATGTGACTTGGCACTGAACAGTCATAATAAGAGGCAGGTCCTGGACCTGAGGGGCTTAAAGTCTAGGATAGACAAAGGAGAGGGGAACATTAACAAAGTTGAGAACTTGCAGATGCTTGTGGTAGGCTTAGTTATAGGGGAGAAGGCAACCCTGAATGACAGGACAGTAGAGGAACTATCAGTGAGCAGTCTCTGGGGATGAGGAACTAGGGAAAGTCTGACAAAAGAGGTAACTTTTAGGATGGATTTAAAGGCAGAAAAGGGAGGGAGCAGAATATCCCAAAATGTTTAGTGTGGGCATTCCAGGTAAAGGAGCAGCATGAGAGAAGGAACAAAGAGAGTTTAGGGAGCAGGAGGCTGGGGTAGGTGACGGTGGTGGCAAAGGAGAAGCAAATTTTCCGGATAGGAGCGTAGGAGCAAATTAGTACAGAAAGATGAGCAAGGCCATGAAGAGCCTTTAACATGAAGACCTACAATTAACCTGTGGAACTTGTTGCCAGATGATGTTGGGAGGAGGCGATGTAAAACTTTTGTTTGGCCAGGCTTTTAAGCAGGTAGGGGTTGGGTAATGTGTTTGTAATCATTGTAATCATTTTGTGTGTATATACTTATGTGTGCATATATATACAGAGAGAGTGTGTGTATATATGCGTGCACACATCGATTACAAACACACTACCCAACCCCTACACCGCGGGGAGTGTGTGTGTGTGTATGTATATGTATATATATTAAAAATGGATGGGGGAAGGTGGGATATAAATTAAAAATTAATAAAAATTGGGTTCAAAAAAGTTTAGATAAATTCTTAGAGGATATGTCAAGAACTATCAAGTTGAAACTTCTGATTGTCACGGGCTGGGAAAGAATAGTAGGAAATGGGTCACTCCGGTACAATCAGTTGCACACTTCTGAAACAATCTGAGTTGGCCACTGTTGGAGACAAGATGCTGGACTTGGTCTGACCTGGTACAACACCTATGTTCTTATGTCCCATTTGCTTCAGTGAAATTGGTGGTTTACACTAAATTGTATGTGCTAGTCCCATGGAAGATCATGCTTTAAAACTTTAATTACATTCTGTATTGTGTTGTCTCTTTTGTCTTTGATCCTGCAAGCACCCTTTCACATGCAGTCCAATGTGACAACACATGCCAGAGTTTTTGTACGGTTGGAGACCATGTATGGAGGCTGCCTATATTAAGCTTGCAGTGAAGCTTTTATTTCATTGCAACAGAACTGACTTTCTGTGTTTTCTTTCCAGATGCAAACTGTGTACCTTCTATTAAGCTGAACTATGAGCCTTGCAATACATGATCTGCTTGTTTGCTGCCGCCAACTTGAAAATGACAAAGCCACAGAGCGAAGGGTAATTAAGTCCTTTCCCCATAATACATATTCATAATACATTTTGAAAACATAATGGAACTGGATTCATAATAACTTTTTCCCCTTGAAATATATTTTTAGAAAGAAGTTGAAAAATTCAAGCGTCTCATCCGCGATTCAGAAACAGTACAACAGTTGGATCAGAATTCTGATTCTAGACATGGAAAACATCTTAACTGGGATGGTGTATTTAGGTATAATTTATGTCTAACGTTCTTTTCTTTCTTCTGACCACTTAGGGCTGTCAACCATGCTGTGCAGAACAGCATTATTTTCTTTCATTGGTTATCAGATCAACACTGACCAGTAGAATATACAGCTATGTTTGAAAGTTGGGCTTGGAATCTTCCCTATGGGACTGTAAATAACAAATTATAAAAGAATCTTAAGTGTACACATTTTTAAAGAGGGTTTGCCTTTGTAAAAACACTTAACCGGACTAGTGGAAGTGGTTTTGGGGCAAACGCCCACACAACACAACTAGTTTTCTTTCAGTAGGTGAAACTACTTGCACATAAGTGGTTTTCAGGTAGGGTCTGTGTAATGTGATATGACAATACAAAGTTTTTTTTCTATAGTTTTATTATATACTATTGAAGAACTGTGTGAAATAGGGCCGAGAGGATACCCATGGCTGATGTACTTGAGCAAGTTGGTCAATGCCTGGGGATTCTCATTTGAATATTTTATAGGCAAAAGCCTATCAGCCATTAAGACTGAAATCCTTTTGAGGGCCTCTTGTTCATGCTCTGGTCATCTCTCGCCTCGATTACTGTAACCTCCTTCTTTCTGGCCTTCCCTGGTCTCACCTTTCTCCCCGCATCTCCGTCCAAAACTCTGCTGCCAGGGCCATCCACCTCGCCCGTCGCTTCGACCATGTGCAGCCTTCCTCTCTTTGCTTCACTGGCTTCTCCTTCCTAAACGAATCCTGCACAAGCTCCTAGTCTTCACCTATAAAGCTCTTCACAGCCTCACTCCCCCCTACCTCTCTGCACTTATCGCCCTCCATACTCCAGCCCGTGCACTTCGCTCCTCCTCTGTCCCTTCTCTCACCCTTCCACGCCTTCCCTGCTCCCCTAAGC
>QEPC01004481.1:270141-324667 GCA_003113815.1 Sphenodon punctatus
AAGCGACGGGCAGAGTGAATGACCTTGGCAGCGGAGTTTTGGATTGCGATAAGGGGGGACAGGTGAGAGCGAGGGAGGCCAGCAAGTAGAAGGTTGCAGTAGTCGAGGCGAGAGATAACCATGGCATGAACAAGGATTTTGGCCGAGGAGATAGAGAGAAAGGGGCAGATGCGGGCAATGTTGTGGAGAGCGAATCGGCAGGATTTGGCCACAGAGTCAATGTAAGGTTTAAAAGAGAGGTGTGTGTCAAAGGTGAAGCCCAAGCTGCGGGCTTGGAGAACGGGATGGATGGTGACCCCATCGATGCAGATGGTCAGGTTAGAGAGAGGAAAAATGAGGAGTTCCTTGCATGTTCTAAACTTCGTCGATGGTATACATTACTTCGTTTCCAGCTTATACCATCGGCAGTAGTGGAAGGCAGATTCAAGCAGTTACTATTCCACTCAAGATATTGCTCTTGTAGCCTCCAGGAGGTTGAAACGATTGATCACGTTTTACTGTGATGCCCCTACTATTTTTGGCTAAGGTTAGCATGGTTGGGTCCCCTGTTGAACAATTGTATTGATCCTTACTCGGAGTGCTGCTATAAATACTTGCTAGCTCTAAAAGGGAAGGAGGAAATGCTGGCTCTAGCAACCTATGCTTGCTTAGTGGGTAAAAGGAGGAAGCTAATTCTTGAAAGACTGAAAGTACCCTGATTTGGGCATATTTAACCAAAACTTTTGCGCTCCGATGACTTGGCTTATTTAAAGTCTTGCCCCTGCCGTCAAGCCAATTTAAATTAGAGACGAGGGAACAATTGAGATTAGGGAATTTTCCCATATCAAACGATCCTGAGTATACCTTTGGGTTTTTAGCTTTGTTTTTATCCTAATGTAGTCAAATGGTTATGTTTTATTAAATCTTGTTTCATGGTTTGCTGTATTGACCTATTTGATTCCTTCTTGAAAATGTATTATGCAAAGGGGGCTGTTTAGCCTAGACTCCTTGATATGGCGGGCTTGTCGCTTCCTTGTTTTTTTGTTCCTTTGTACGTTTTCTGTTTTTGATTCGCGGTTGTTTGTGTGGTTGTTGTTGCTTTAGGGTACAGCGATGGCTAAACCCTGAATAAAGTTTACTTACTATATAGTATTGTTGATAAAAATAGCGGGTATGAGAGAAACAGATAAAACACTAAATCAAGTCAGTGATTTAATTGCAAAACTATTAGGA
The DNA here is from genome assembly GCA_003113815.1 of Sphenodon punctatus. Lineage (NCBI taxonomy): Eukaryota > Metazoa > Chordata > Lepidosauria > Sphenodontia > Sphenodontidae > Sphenodon > Sphenodon punctatus. Next base: position 271,354 of record QEPC01004481.1, read on the forward strand.
ATTGCTTAAGCAGTTTGGTTATTATGAATTGATCAGGCAGTTTGGCCATGGTCCGCTGACACAGGAAGGATGAGGCCTGAACAAATTCAGTTTAGCTAACTTGAAGTATGGGCCTCAGGCTGGCACAGATTGGGGAGGCCCAAGAGTACAAAGCTGTAAATAACTCACACTCTAAGAGAAAGAATGTATCTCCAAGGCCATAATGTGGCGCCAGATGACCACTATCTCTAACGAAGTGGGCCTGAAAATAGGGGAGGGAGCTTTAGCAGGACAGGCCGGCAATTAAGCAGTGGAGACGGGAAACTCCCCTAAAGTAAAAAGTAGTTCGAATGAGATGAAGTCAGCTTATTTCTGCACCTGACATGATCAAAGAGGGGACCCTGCAACATATATTCATAATAAATAAAACTATAAAAAGGAACACACAGACCCCTATCCTTTGTCCTTGGGGCTACTAGCATTGCAGTAAGCCTCGTGGGCCTTGGACCCTAAACGTCGCTCTCAAAGATCCAGAGACCCCCTACCCAGCTTTCTGCTGGCCCCCCTTCCCTTCTCCTCTGAACCAGCCTGCGTCTCGGACCGTGGCCTCTGACACGTAAGATATCCTGGGGTGGGTTACTGGGGTTTGTAATGGGTAACACACACACTGCCATGTCCAGATGATATGTGTCTATCCAATAAAATAGAGTTGTACCCACATACTTTGGCATGTTTATTGGCAACCGTCGATCCCGTTTGGGGTAAACTGAGGCACACCACCTCATTTATTTCCTAACAAAACATGACAAGATATATTCCATAATAAAAAAACCTCCAGTTTACAATAGTTAAGGCTCCTGCCTTAACTTGCAAGCCATGTAAGCAGTAAAGATGTACAGTCTCGCATATTGTGCTTGATTCCAACTTAGACTCCATTCCCCTACACTTTGCATTGGTCTTTCAGTCCCAGTCCTCTTCCTCTGCCGGTTGGGGGCAACACTGAAGCTGGGGGATGGAGGAGGTGAGGGGGCAGTGGCAGAACTGAGGGGAGCCCGGGGCTGGGAGAGCAGAGACAGATCACTGTCACTTTTCTTATGGCCAGTATTTTGGTCAGCATTGTACCAATCTTAGACGAATGTATATTTGCACTCCAGTTATCTTAAAACCCCAATATGTAAAATAATTCCTAGCATGTTCTAGATCATCAGTTCATGTCACAAACTTTTAAATGTGTTTATTAAATTTATTAGCTTGTAAGCTCTCGGGCAGATGGACCGTGTCCATCTTATTCTCTGTAAAGCGCCAGGTAGATCGCTGGTGCTATATAAAAGCTTATAATAATAATAATAATAATAATAATAATGTAAATCAGTGTTTAATTGCTTAAGTGATGCCCTAATTTAAAGCTTTAACTACTTATAGCATAAGTTTTACATGCCTATGACAGATGTGTTGCTTGACTTTCAAGGTGTCTGCAGAAATACATTCAGAAAGAAATGGAGAGTCTCAAGTTTGCAAAACCAAATGTGTCTGCTTCAACACAAGCCTCCAGACAGAAAAAGATGCAAGAGATCAGCAGTTTGGTCAAATACTTCATCAGATGTGCCAATAAAAGTTAGTGTAGATATAATTGTGAATGCTTAATGAATAACTGTTGGGCTTGAATTTTTAATCTGTACCATATGGCTTGTTCTTTTAAAATAGCTATATTCTAATGACGTCTTCATTGTTTTAAAGACGTTTATAGATGGAAAAGATCTTTTAATCTTTGCATTTTTTCTTCTTACATTCTTAGTTTGTTATGCTTTGTCTAGTTATTTGCTGCAAACTTATACTATCTTCTGCTTTTTACAAAACATATATGAAAACCTAGTTTGATGTGAAATTTTCTGCTGGTGAGATTTTTGCCAGTTCCTTTGGGTGTGTTCTGTAATCTTAAGTGATCAGGAAGCTCTTACTGGTAGCATGAGCTTTCCCTTTATGACATTTTACCCTGCTATGGGAGTTTATACCTTTTAGGTGCACTTAAGCAATTCCTCGCATATCTTATACCTATCGTAGGATGCAGTGATCTGAGTTGACAGAAAGCTAAAATTATTTTATTATTTTTCTTATAAATTAATCCCTTCAGTGTAAATATTTATTTGCCCATTGTCTGTCTACTTCTTTCTGGTAAGCAGAGGAAACCCAATATTTTAGATGCAGTCTCACCAAATCAGTGCACTTCTCTAATCTGTGATGGATGATTTGTAGATGTGTAACTCAAAATTACATTTGCCTTTTTGATGACCTTTGACACTGCACCTGAAAACACTCAGCCATAATTTTAACTCTGTGAATAGTCCCATTAAATTGAAGCTCTAGTCCTGTATAAATAGTGCATAAGTAGTTTATTAGCAAAAATGTTGTTTCTTTAAGATAACTGCAGATACATTCTTGCCTTACAAATCTGTTTTCTGTACTTGGCTTCATCATACAACATTGCTAAACAGTTACAATGCTCATGTTTATATCTGACTACTTTTTGCATAGGAGCACCCAGATTAAAATGTCAGGAGCTTCTGAATTATGTCATGGACACAATGAGCGATGCATCAAGTTGTGCTATTTATGGGGCTGACTGTAGCAGCATACTTCTAAAGGACATTCTTTCTGTGAGGAAATACTGGTGTGAGATATCTAAGGAACAGTGGTCAAGTAAGTACACAGTATTTCTATTTTAATAAGTCTGTTTACAAATATATAAAGTATTTTCCTGGGGTAGAAATACCCTTAGGCATATTGTTGCTATGTAGTAATGTATAATCATGGTTCTCAAGCTGGGCAGTGGACCACAGCTTACAAACACCTGGCACCTCTCTGAAGAGTTAGGTGAAATCTCCAAAATAATGGGGTGGCAAGTGGGAGACGGGATTAAAGTCAAAGAACAACGGGGGTGGGGGTGGGGTCAGGGGTAGGAATGTGGTGAGAAAGGTGAGCGGAAGCATGGTGGTGGTGGCGGCGGCAAGGCTTCAGTTACAACCGACAAGTGGAAGGGGGAGGCATGGGTCAAAATAATTTGGCAGCCACCAATTTATAGAGTAGTGCTATAAGACCTGTTGAACTCAGTGCTATGCAAATGTGGTAAGATAGATCTACAGTCAGTAGTTATAGACATGTCCTTACCCCCAAAGGGCTTACACTTTAAAACAGACAAGGGGGAGTTGAACATTGGGAATGACCAGGATACATTCATGAGATTGAGAAAATGCAGGTGTACGTGCTTAACTTAGGGAAGAGATTCTGAGTGAGTGAGGGATGAGGATGCAGTTTCACTTATGACAAGCCTTAAGGAAAGCCTGATAGAAGCAATAGGTTTTTAGGAGGAATTTGAAAGTTGGGAAGGAGGGAGAAGAATAAATGTATCTAGGGAGGGAGTTCCAGGCATGGGGGGTGAAGATCTTTAGAGGAACAGGGGCTTCGCAAGCAGGCGAGGGTGGGAGCAGAGAAGGAGCAAAGCTCTCAGGAAGGAATGTGGCGGGATACAAGAACAGAGAGAGATGGGGGGAGCAAGGCCGTGAAGAGCCTTGAAGGTGAAGATCAGGAGTTTGTGCTGAATTAAATTTGTTGTTGTTGTTGTTGTTATTAGCAAACATTTATATAGTTCCAGCAATGTACCTGGCGCTTTACAAAGTAATTGAATAGACACGCTCCCTGCCCTAGGGCTTACAATCTGAGAGATGGGCGGGGGGGGTGGGGGTGGGGCGGGATGTAGGAAGGGGAACAGAGGGAGAGACAAGGGGTGTAACATTCATGAGGATCCAAGGTCCCAGGTGCATGCACTTGGCTTGGTTACATCGAGAATGATGGCTGGTTGGCCCATGTGGTGAGGATATGAGTACACAGACCTTAGGTAACAGATTGTACTGGATGGAGGGTATCAGCAGGAGTTAGGTGAGGGGAGTGAGGAGTCGGGGAGGGCAGAGCGGAATGTTCTATTTAATATATAGAATATGTAAGGAAGAAATTACAAAACTCACTAAAAGTCTTTTATTTGCAACTTTTTCCCTCTTAAATTATGTCTCCTCTCCCCCTCCTCCATAGATTGGCTCTTTCATGAATATTTAAATATTCCCTGCTAGAGGGGAAATTTTTTTTTAAAAAGGATGGCATTGGATGGGATGTAGTGGTGTGAGCGCCACTTGTGAAAATGTTTCCATGTGAAAAGTTGAAAAAATTCCTGTTTCCTCTTAATTCTTTACCCTTTAAAATGTTTACATATATGGTGTATGAACTAATAGATGTAGGGATACAGCAACACAGGCAAATCAATTTAATATATAATTGGTGTATAGGAACTGCAGTTAATGATTTTTTGATTGCTATAGTTTCTTTATCCAATCAGAGTGCTAGCTTAATTGCCCTAACCAAGATTGGGACCTAGTGAATTTTGTAGTAAGGGACAGCCCTGAAGATCTTACAGCCTAATGAGAAAATAAATGGACAGAGGATGTTCACACTTGGTTAGAATATTGTCTACCTGAGTTAACAAAATTTTGGTACCCCTTTGACTTCTGTTAAGTAACTTTGAGTTTGAATTATTTCTACAGATCTTCTGACCTTGTATTGCAAACTGTTTCTCAAATCGAGAGATATTGACAAGGTTTTGGTGGCTAGAATAATTCATACGCTGACAAGAGGATGCTGTTTCCAAACTGACGGGCTAAATTCTAATCTTTTTAGCTTCTTTTCAAAAGCAATGCAGCATGCAAGGTAAATCTCTATTTTCTGTTTTGTTTTGTGAAATTTAAACCTTTGGGGATGTGTATAGGGAAGTACCACAAGAATCCAGGGGGTACTCCCCATTTGAACTATTATTTGGGAGACATGTTAGGGGTCCCCTAGATCTAACCAAAGATTCATGGGAGGGGGATATGGAAAGTGAAGGACAACCCATAACTGAATATGTACAAAAGTTCCAAAAAACATTAAAGCGATGATGCAGGAGGCACAGGAAAATCTAGCAGACAGCCAAGACAATAAGAGAGCTAACGCTAGAGAATATTCAATTCAATTCAGTTTATTGTAAAGGGGGAACTAGCTTCCACCATGTCCCAAGCAGATAAAATCAAGATACAAAAATAAATATAAAAATAAAATCAGTTACATACAACGTAACGTAACATAAGCAAATCCCATGGGGGGAAGAGAAGATTCCCAGCCCATTTGTATGGACCAATATGGTCACGTGGCTAGAGTATATAACCCAGGGGACTTAGTTTTGTAACTAAAGGCTGCAAGCAAATTAGGGGGGAAAGCGATATGGGATGGCACTTATCAGATACTAGAGAGAAAGAATGCTGTTACATATCTAGTAAATAAGCCTAACGCAAAGGTGGAAGCTCAGGAATTCCATATAAATAGGATGAAAACGTAACAGTTAAGAGAACGCATTATAAATACGATCTGTGTAGCACAAGGGGACAACCCAGATAGTTGCCAATTGGAAAATATTAGCATCTCAACAGAATTGCATAACAGAAGAAAGGAACAGATAATGGCATTACTCAGGGAACGCAAACCAGTCTTCTCCTGTAAGTCAGGGAGGATGGACTTACTGATGCATAAAATTGAAACAGGAACACATGGTGCTATTCAAACAGGACCCTTTCGTACAACAGACGAAGTCCAAATGCAGATACAGAAAGAAGTAGAAGACATGATAAAACTAGGGGTCATCAAATCTTCAAATAATCCACGGGCAAGCCTGGTGGTTCTGGTCCCCAAACCAGATGGGGAAATAAAGACCAAATAACAATCTCTGATGCATACCCTATGCCAAGGACTGATGGTGCCTTTGAACAAATCTCAGGATCTAACTTCCTGACAACCCTAGATTTGGTAAAAGGATACTGGCAGATTCCTTCAGAACCAAAGACACAACCTAAAACACTTTTTATAACAAAGGGTTATAAGGGGGGTTGGGTTAAGGGTTAGCATTTGTTTTATTCCTCATATTGTGATGTTTTTAATGTTTTATTATGATTGTAAGCCACCCCAAGCCACTGTGCAGGAGGGACAGGGTATTAAATTTGTTAAATAAATAAATATGAATTTACAGTTCTCCCATTCTGCCAAGGGAAAGAAACCTAGCAACCATTGAAATAGAATGCTTTCACAGTGTACACTGATCACTCATCTCTGACATGGTTAAATAACGTAAAACACTCAAACTCCAAACTGCTGAGCTGGAGTCTCATTCTGCAAGAATATGACGTGACTATTGCACGTGTCTTAAGGCAAAGAGAACGTGATTGCGGACGCCTTATCCTGATGAGAACACAAAGATTAGCATCTTCCAGTTCCAGGATTAACCTAAAATTTCTCACATGTTCTGATTGGGGGGTGGGAGGAACGTGTGATAAAGCTAAAGAAAGTAACATACGGAGAACATGCATGATCTTGGTGTAACTCAGAAATTAAATGTAACGTATGCATATTCGCACAGGTGTTTGGTGTGGTGGGGATAGAGGTGAGCTAGGAGGGGAGGGTTGGTGTAGGGTTGGGGGGCATTTTATGTTTTTTTATTTATGGTTTATTTTATGTTTGCATTACGTATATTAATGTTGTAAGCTGCCCTGAACTGCCTTTGGTGGGAAGGGCAGGGTAAAAAACCCCAATAATAATAATAATAATAATAATAATATTTCATAGCTGTCAAATGGTCTGTTAACACTGAATGAAGATTAAGACGTGTATATAAAGGTAACAGAGGAAAATCAATCCAAATATAGATTGTAGGCCCAAAATCTGACAGGATGAGGGATAGGAAGATAAAAAGGATTCATATGCAAATAAATGTGAATTAAAGGAAAGAGGTGGAAAACAGTGTTGACCAACCATAGCCAATGGAAAAGCAGAAGAACTAGAAGGTTCGGGGCAGGGAGCTGGGTGGGGAGGGAGCCGTCAGGGAGTTTTAAAATGACAGAGAGAAGGGGAATTTCGGGGAGAAACGAGATGAGGGAAGAAACTCCAAGAGAAAAGAGACGGGCCCAGCCTAGTGAAGGCTGAGACAATACTGACTTTAAGCCATGAACTTGAATAGGGTAAGCATAGTATCCAAAGGACATTAAAGGTGAAGGTAGCATCTTCTTGTCTTGCTTTTATTTTACTTGCATTCTTGTCTCTTATCCTTGTGCTGTTCCTAAATTAAGATTTACACATAAAATCATATATAATTAAACCTTACATTGGTGTGAGCAATCCTGGCAATTGGGGATTCACAAGGAAGGGGAACCCAGATTATACATCTGGGGAGCTTGTTTTTCTGAGGATGTTAATAGAGTAATCCCAGAGCAAGGGTGACAAAAGGTTGCTCCTGGCAGGGTCGGGGGCATTTCTGGAGGGAACTGTCCAGTGGAGGCTGTAAGTGAAGAAACCAAGTCTGAAAGGGGTCAGGGGCACCCTAACCATTCATGACAATGTGCTAAGTGGTTGACCTATCCACCCCTACATTCTATTAATTTGACCTTCAACTTTTTGAACATCTACTTAGCCATTAGTCATGGTCCATTGGTCTGATCTAGTATGGCGCTTCTTATGTTCTTATCAGGATTCTCTGAAAAATATAAATTCTTTCTTAATCTGTTTTTCAAAATAAAATATTTGCATTAGCTGAAATTCCAGCATAGTCCAGATCTTACAACCTTTCTGTACACCACTCGGTTCCAGAGCCTCCCACCTTGGCCCTCGTCCATGACAAGCTAGCCTTGTCCCAAAGGACTATTTAGAGTTTTAGAGCAACACATTACCATTCTATCATGATGACTGAGTGACCTGTTTGCGTATGCTGTCAAATGTTTTAATGAAACCAATGGAAAAAACTGGTTTATGTTGCAGGCAGGAGAAAAACTCTACAGGCCTGGAACATATTTTTGCAGCCATTAATATGTTCTTCAGCATATTTGCAGCGAACTATCGTATCCGGGTTTGTAAGCTAGGAGAAGAAATTCTTCCAGCAGTACTATATATATGGACTCAGTATAGACCAAAAGATTCCCTGAAGGAGTTAATAATTCAGTTGCTTCAACTACAGGTTCGTGTTCATCATCCAAAGGGAGCCAAATCCCAGGAAAAAGGTACACACTAAGAAGTGTCTAATTCTTTTGCTTTTCAAACTGATACGTTGTTTGAAATTAGAGAAACCCAAAAGATATGAATTTCACTGTTAGACCTGGGAAACAGTCGCTGAAATAGCAGCTACTTCTCTGTAGATTTTACATTGTACCTTGGGAATTATTTTTATTGTTTTACAATAGCACCCAAAATATGCGATGTGGTGCACAGCCACAAAGAAGGCACAGTGTCCATTCGCCCAAATTTAAAATCTTTAACAAGAACAGGAAAAAGAGTGCCAAAAAGAATACAGCGTATAAATAGAGTGATCAGACTGGTAGTTGGTGCATATTTTCATTCTCCCTGGACCTCCAGGACAAACATCGTTCCGACATAGGGGTTAGATCCCACTGTTGACGACTAGGAGGCAGACATGAAATTGTGGAGTATGTGCAATAGGGAACTAACCCTGCATCTCCAGTCTAGTGTCAGCCACTGGCCACACAGGATCAGACCACGTTAGTTCCTGTGTGGGGTGGCAATGGACAGAAATAGGAAGTTAGGCGAGGATCCTCTCCCGGCATGATGAGGGTCACTGTATCCCCCCTGAACCATCCCAGCCAGCATGGGAGACAGGGAAGGCCAAGAGCAGGGGACTCCCCACCGGCAGTCTGCCATCTCACCCAGTATCAGAATGGCTTGATCAGAAGCCTGCGAGCCCAGCCTCTCCGATTGGGAAGCCGGTAGTACCCCACCTCCTCTGGATATTCTTCAGCAGCCCGGGGACACATACGGCTCCAATCTGCGTCTCGCGCCAGGACTCCACTTCGACCAAGGCCCGAAATCGAGACACAAGCACAAGCCCCATTCATCCAGCAGATGAACGGCCAGACAGGGTCGCTGAGAGGTGCTTGGGCCTCGGCAGCTTTTGTGCCTAAAGTTTCTGCACCAATTACTGGCACGCGGACCCATCTGCTGTTATCCCTGCTGTGGGGAAAGTGCTTACAGAATGGTGCCCGTAAGAAGGGACCAGGAGGAGGCCTGCCAGGGGAAAGAGAAGCAGGCATCCTCTGAGCATGGGGAACCATTTGGCCCCTCAGAGAATCACCAGATACTGTGGATCCCCACATGTTAATGCTCCAGGCCATCTTCAGTTCCCTCCAGCAAATGAACAAGGGAAGGGGCAAACAGCCCCAGTGCCCTCCCCCACCTAAGAAACCCCCAAAGGCCTCTAAGGCCTCTTTCAGGGGAAAGTCCAGAGGTGTGGGAAAAGGAAAGCATCCAGCTCCCAAAAAGTGCAAGAAGTCAACACAGCAGACCCAACGGGAGACTGACTCCTCAGAGGAGGATTTGGAGGCGGATTACTCCTAGGAGGAACTGATCCTCTCCTCAGGCACTGAGGCTCAAATTCCCCCAAAAACCTTCTCTGAGGAGAAAGGGAGGAATCAGATGAGCACGATTCACAAAACTCGGATCCGGACTTGGAGGAGGGCCAAATCCCTGACAAGCCCTCTCAGGACCCTGATAGGGAATTCCCTTTGAAATATAAGGAACGCTTCCACTGGGAAATACAGAAGGCACTCCACCTCAAAGACAAACTAAAACGGAAGACCAGTCAGACTCCTGTAGCACAGATTCATCCAAGGATTGCATCCCAGACCGCAGGGCAGGGACAAGGGAAGGGTCCTGGATAAGACCTTTGAAAAGCTCGTAAGGGCAGAATGGGCATGTCATACTAAGACAATACGTATGACAAAAAGGAGGCTCTGTATATCTTCACAAAGAATAAGGATGCAGTATTTAAGACCCCAAAGATAGATGCAGCCACAGCCTCTCTGGCCCGACAATCCATTTTTCCCACTGAAGGTGAAATCTATCCCAAAGATCATACAAATAGGGAGATAGACGAGAACGTTAGAAGGAGTTTTGAGGCCCTCTCCACCATCCTATGCCTGGTTACTAGACTTCATACTGTGCCAGATCCCTTACGAGATGATATGGGAGGGGCAAGGAACCCCGCTTACCTGTTTTTTTTGCACCGGCCTTGAGGCGGGGGATCTGTTGATGCCCATTTATCGTTAGTGCCCATGCCATGGACAGATCACTACCTCCTGAGGGCTAGTCTGTAGCATGTCAGCTCTTGGAAAGGTGCTTGGCCAGTTTGGTCGGTCCGCTCCTGGAGGCGGATGGAACGGGTTAGGTTCTAGAACACTCTTTAGGAAGTACCCTCTGACCTTGTCAGCCATTCACGCTGACTGAGGCCATCGACCTGACAGCTCCCAGGCGTCCACTTCCTGGGCATTGGCAACGCAGGTCCCTATGGTATATGGAAGACCTGTGGCAGCTGAAGCAGGAAGAGAGGTGGTTAGAGCGTCGGTGGCATCGCACTTGTGCTGAAGTTGACTGATTGCAGCACAGCTAGTTTAAAGGTCTATGCTCTGGCCGTGAGAGCAGCGAAGAAGAGGTTCTTTGCTGCTCTCATAGCATCTATGAAGTCTCTTCCAGCTCAGCTTTTCCAGGTGGTAAGGTGCTGGTCCGTCCGGCCTCTCTCCACCTGGAGCTGGAGTCTTCCAGCATTCGCTGTGACATGTTTATTAACTATTTTGTGGATAAAATTGCTCGCCTTCACCACAATTTAGTTGTTGCATATGCTGCAGTAGGAGAACCAGAGGTTATGGATGGATGTCCAGTTTTATGTGATCAGTTTCAGTGGGTGTCATCCGCTGATGTGGAGGATGTTCTTGGGGTGGTTTGATGTACAGTGCTGATGACACCCAACTCGATCTCTCTTTTTCATCTGACCCAGGTCTGGCACTCTGTACTTACTCGGTGTCTGGCAGCTGTGAGGGACTGTATGAGAGCAAGCTGTCTGAAGCTGAATCCTGACAAGACGGAGGTGATACTGTTGGGTGGGGTGAGGGAGTTCGTGACTCACATCAGTGATGGGGTTTGTCCTTCCCTGCCCCCTCAGGTTCAGAGTATGGGGGTGCTCCTCGACTCCCGGCTTCACCCGGATGCTCAGGTGTCAGGTGTGGCGAGGAGTGCCTTTTGTCAATTACACCTGATAAGTTGGCATCGGCTGTATATCTCAGACTCTGACTTGGCCACCATCATCCATTTCTTCATCATCTGAAGACTGGGCTGCTGCAGCGCACTCTACGTGGGACTCCCCCTTGGTCACAGTTCGGAGATTGCAGCTGGTGTAGAATGCGGTGGCCCATCTTCTTACGGAGACGGGTCACCGGGAGCATATAACACCAGTGCTCCATTCATTGCACTGGCTGCCTATAGTCTTCTGGGCCCGATTCAAGGTGTTGGTATTGACATATAAAGCTCTACACAGTCTGGGCCCCACCTACTTGCTGGCTGCTGGACCGCCTCATTCCCGGGTCTTGGATCGGCCCCTGTGTGCTGCTGGGAGCACCCTCCTAGAGGTGGCATGGGTGGCAATGATGAAGAGAATGTTTTCGGTAGCCACTCCGAGGCTGTGGACCTCCCTCCTGGTCGGGGTTAGTCTGTCCCTGCATCTTCCCTGCTTCCGTCGACAGTGTTAGACCTGGCTGTTCCGCCAGGCTTTTGGCGGAGGAGACAGACAGTGGGAGGGCAGTTGGGACTTTTAGCTCCAGTTTTATAATGTTTATGGATTTTATATTTTTTACGTTTATTGTTGTTTAGATATTTATTGTTGTTTATATGTTTTGAACTTTATTAGCTGCTACAAGTTGCCTGAGACAGCAGGTTGTGGGGGGTATCAAGTGCCAAAAATAAATAAATAAATAAAAGCATCCTTTATGCCCTCTCCCATTTCAAGGGATAAGGAAAAGCACACAGCCATGATTGCAGAAATATCAAGGCTGCAGGAAATGGGAGCAATACAGTCAGTACCCCTACATCAACGCGAGGAGGGTCTTTATTCCAATTTATTGTTAGTTGCAAAGATGGCTGTCCTGAATCTGAAAAAACTAATCCGATCGGTCCACTTGAAACCATTCAAGACGGAAATGTTAAAGACAATCTACCTTGCTCTTTCCAAAGGAGACTGGCTCACGTCCCTGGATCTCAAGGTAGCCTATCTGCATGGGCTGATCCACCCCACCCACTGCAGATGGCTGAGGTTTGCATACGGAGAACATCGCTTTCAATACCAGGCCCTGCCATTTGGTCTGTTATTGGCAACTCGGACCTTTACGAAGGTACTTATCTCATTGATAGTGAATCCCAGACACGAGGGCATTCACATTCATGCCTACTTAGACAATCTTCTGATCAGGTCACCATCCAGACAGCGTGCAGGTTCAGATGGCTCGCCCTAATCAAGATAGCCATAGCATATCTCCAGGAACACAGATTTGTAATAAACTTCCAGAAGAGTCACCTTGTTCCCTCCACAGCATCTGGAGTACTTGGGAGTAATCCTGAACACTAGCCAACACAGGATGTTTGTTCCTCGGCTCGACAACAAAACATTACGACACCGATAGAAGTAGTACAACACTGATCAAATGAGACAGGGAAGTGGCCAGATTGAAGGGACTTGTGATATCATTAATGAGTTTTAACATTATGAGCCAGATTCCATACAAGGACATGGACAGAAGGTCCTTCAGCCATATCAGGACCTATTGATGCATGAGTGTCTCTCTCAACCCATGGGTCAAGATACCTCGAGAACTGAAGGGAGAGCCTACAGTGGTGGCTAGGTCCACTGCACTTCAGTCCAGGTGTCCCCCTGGCAGATCCACCCAGGATCTCGATAACTATAGATGCGAGTCTGTCTGGCAAGGAAACTTGCATGGAGGACAAGATGGCTCAGGGTTTGTGGTCCTCGCAATAAGCGAAAAGGAGCGTTGGTTGGCTGGAACTGAAAGCAGTGTTCCTGGCCCTAAAGTTCTTCTTAGGAGCCATCAAGGCACATCTTTACAGACATATGACAGCCAAGGTCTATAAAAACTAGGGAGGATCCAGATAAAAATCACTTCAGGAGCTAGCAGCCAGCCTAATGACATGGGCAGAGTCCAGCATTCTGTCCATCAGAGTGTTTCACATTCAGGGGTGCCAACGGGCATTCCGGAGTATTGTTCACAGGTTCAGGACTCCTGAACAGTAGACCTGCTCACGATGCTCCAAAACAGAAGAACGCATCACTAAATGTCTCGATACCTGAAAAGTGAGACACTGGAGGGGTTTCCTACTTGCTGGAACTGCAAGCAGTTCCACCTCTGCGTATTCAATTTATAGACCCACTGCTGTGCCAGGGACCCGTGGTCCATGAGAACCAAAAAATGTTCAAACTAACAGCATGGAAGTTGAGTGGAGAGCTCTCAAGAAATTAGGGTACTCAGTAACAGTATTAAAAACATTATCAGTCAGGAGACAATCTACTAGGTGAATTTACCAGCATACCTTGAGAGTTCGTGTTCAGTGGTGCCTACAAAAACAAAAATCAAGTCAGCAAGAGCTGGTGTCCCTCAAGTTTTGGAATTTTTACTGTCCGGTTTGGATAGGGACCTCAAGCCTAACACATTGGCCAGACAAATTGCTGCCATAGACAGTGTAGTGTCGTGTGCTTCTAGGAGCAGGTTGTCCACTCACCCTGACATTGAAAGATTCATTGGAACAGCAAAGTGAGGGGCCCTTTCAGTAGCACACTGCTTGCCCTCTTGGGATCTCAGTTTGGTGCTTAATGTCCTGACCAAGCCTCCCTTCGAATCGCTTAGGCAGGTATCAGTGCCACTGAAGGTAGCTTTCTTGGTAACCATTACATCGGCTCCTAGAGTTTCATCTATTGAGTTCTATATTTTCAGGAAGGAATCCATTGTTTTACGTTTAGACCCTGCCTTTACCCTGAAGGTCAATTTCAGTTGTCATAGGTCTCCGGAGGTGATCCTTCTCTCTTTTTACCCTTGTCCTTCCCATCCTCAAGGAAGAGTCTGGCACAGATTGGATGTCCGAAGAGTAGTTAAGATTTATTTAGAAAGAATCAAGGTTTCTAGATATCCTCTTTTTGTTAAGTATCCTACCTCTTATAATGGGAAAAGAACTTTGAAGACCAATATCTCTAACTGGATATATAATTGTATTCAAGAAGCTTACAGTGCAGTTGATTTAACTCTTCAGTCTATCACCACCACTCATTCACTAGAGGAGCAGCGCCCTCATGGGTATTTAAGTCTCACTCATACTATGAGGAAATCTGCAGATCAGCAATTTGGTTCTCACTACATACTTTAATTAAACTTTATAAGACTGATACCTGGCAGTCAGCGGAGGCAGCCTTCAGCAGAAGGGTTCTCCAAGTTGTTTTGTAGAGTCTGCTTAAGTTTTTTATTTACTCCGTCCAGATGTCTATAGGGAGCTCTTTACTGCTTGGTTACATCCCTTATGTCTGAACGATGGCTGTCCTGGAGGCCCAGAGAGAAACTGGGCACTTACCTCATGAATTTTCCTTCTACGGGGCCTCCAGGACAGCCATTGGCCCACCCAGGGTAGATAATTTGACAAATTGACTCTACCTAGATTGTAAGGTTCTTAGGTTTAGTGTTAGATTTGATGCACTTTTCAGGAAGTTTGAAAAATTTGTTCTTAATAGTTTAAAAGTTTATAGTTAGAAAGATTAGTTTTGTATGACTGGAGATGAAGGGCTAGTTCCCTGTTGTGCATGCTCCACAATTTTGTGTGTCTGCCTCCTAGTTGTTGGGATCTAATCTCTATGTCTGAATGATGACTGTCCTGGAGACACCATAGAAGGAAAACTCACAAGGTAAGTGCCCAATTTTCCTTTTCTTGTTGGCATCATATTGCCTTTAAAGTGCTCTCAGCTGCCCCACTGATTCCTTGACACCCCCCCACCCCGTCCAGTCCAGTCCTTAATACAAACTGACAGTTATTTAAAATTTGCATTTGTCATAGTAATCACTAACATCAGTCTAAATTGTTCTCCTACTCAAGCTCTCGCCATTCTCTGTTAACATAACAAATAGTCTCTTTTCATCTTTGCCATATTGGCCTGCCAAGAGTCTACCCTGCTATTCCCCTCCACAAAACCTCATACTGGACTTCACTTTTTCCTTGTTGCTGTATGTTCACTGCAAAAAGTTTGTTAACCCATTCAAATCCTCTCTCATTTTGAAATAGCCTTGAGCTACATTCTCTTAACTTCTGGTCAGCAGCCCCTGAACCGCCTAAGTTGTATTCATTGGGAAGGGCTTTCTCAGGATGCTTCCCTCAGAGCGATTCTCTTGCCCATGGGATGATCATTTTGCGCCTTCTGCTGCTTTGAGATAACAAGCAGAGTAGGAACAAATGGGAGTGTCAGGTGTTCAGATTACATGACATAGTGTGTGTCTCTAGACAGGCACCTGCTCCGCTCCTTCTCCAACCCACCCCTGGGTGACCCATCCATGTAAAGGCAGGCCACCCTCAGGTGAGGTGGAGCAGGAGCTTCTCTTGCCAGCTCTGCTCATGGTGCTCTGGAGCACCACGAGTGGAGCGGGCTGTCTAAGCCTAGAGCACCCGCTGGGGGGCGGAGCAGCGGTCTGTCTGAAGGATGGATGGCCGTTGCAGCTCCACACCCAGCCATGGGTTGTCCCAGCAACCGCCATAGAGCTGTGGGCGACAGCCTAGAGTGGCTGCCAATCCACCCACAGCTCTATGGTGCAGAGGAGGGGAAGCCTCGGTGTTGGACTACAGTCTGTGGTAGCGGCATTATTATTATTATTATTATTATTAACAAACATTTATATGGCGCCAGCAGTGTACCTGGCACTTTACAAAGTAATAAAATAGACACGGTCCCTGCCCCTAGGGCTTACAATCTGAGAGACAGGAGCTGGGGGAGAGACTTAGGAAGGGGAACAGAGGGAGAGACAAGGGGTCTAACATTCATGAAGATGCGAGGTCTCAAGTGCACGTACTTGGCTTGGTTACGATGAGAATGACAGCAGGCAGGTCCATGTTGCAAGGATAAGGGTAAACCGATCGTAGGTATAGGAATAGTGGCTCAGCAGGATAAAGAGTCAGACAGAGCAGAGCGAAAGAGGTGAGTTTTAAGGAGAGATTTGAAGGTATGAAGGGAGGGGGCAAGGCGGATGTGGACAGGGAGGGAGTTCCAGGCATGGGGGGCAGCAAGTGAGAAGGGACGAAGGCGCTTAGGGGAGCAGGGAAGGCGTGGAAGGGTGAGAGAAGGGACAGAGGAGGAGCGAAGTGCACGGGCTGGAGTATGGAGGGCGATAAGTGCAGAGAGGTAGGGGGGAGCAAGGTTGTGAAGAGCTTTATAGGTGAAGACTAGGAGCTTGTGCAGGATTCGTTCAGGAAGGGGAAGCCAGTGAAGCGAAGAGAGGAGGGGCTGCACATGGAACGGCATCCATTTAAACCTGCCATTGCCGGACCAGACACTGCTGGAGCTGCCCCCCCCCGCCCCCCCAAATGGACCTGGGGTGGCCATTCTTGGCTCCATCTGAAAACACCCAGTGTACCACCACTGATGTCTTTGGATTGAGAAGACACAATACTGACGGCTGCTTGGGAAGTCCCTTTATTTATTTATTTAATTTAACACACTTGTACCTCACTCTTCCCGTCACATGACAGCCCAGAGTGGCTAACAACCATAAAAATACAATGTAAAAAATATAACCCCCTCCAGCCCCCACCCATCCCACCCCTGCCCTTCTCCCTCACCAAATGCCTGATGCAACAGCCAGGTCTTACAGTTCCTATGGAAAGCCAGGAGGTCTGGGGCCAGACGGGCCCCCACCGGGAGGGAATTCCACAGGTGCGGCGCAGCCACCAAGAACGTCCTGTCCTACGTGGGCCCCCGGGAAACCTGGGGGACCTCCAGCACGGTGCCCCCGGACAGCCGCAGGGACCGATCTAGAACCCAGGGAGTGAGGCAGTCTCGCAGATATGCAGGGCCCAGGCCGGATAGTTTAAAACCAACACTTTGAATCGGGCCTGGAAGACTATTGGCAGCCAGTGCAGAAATCGGAGCACTGGTGTAATGTGCTCCTGGCGGCCCAGCCCCGCCAAGAGCCGGGCCGCCGCATTCTGCACCAGCTGCAGCTTCCGAGCCGTCACCATAGGTAGCCCCACATAGAGCACGTTACAGTAGTCTAGCCGAGAGGTAACAAAAGCATGGATGATCGTGGGCAGATCTGGAACCGACTCCAGCGTCCAAAGCCGCCGCGCCAGATGTAACTGGCAGAAGGCGCTCCTCGCCACAGCCTCCACCTGGAGATCCAAGTGAAGCTGCGCATCGAGGAGCACCCCGAGGTTCCGAACATGGGAAGTCAGTGGAGGACAAACCCACCACCCACCCCCAATTGAGGGGGCCGTCATTTCCATCGACTTACCGACTAACATCACCTCCATCTTGTCAGGATTCAGTCGCAGTCGATTTAAGCCCTCATCCAGTCCCCCACAGCTGTTAAACACCGGGTAAGCACTGAGACAGCCAGGCCTGGGTCAGTTGAAAATGAGAGGTACAGATGGGTGTCATCTGTATACTGATGACACCTCACCCCATACCCCCTGATCACCTCGCCGAGCGGCTGCATGTACACGTTGAACAGGAGAGGGGACAAAACAGAACCCTGCGGAACTCCACACGAGAGGTCTCGGTGTGATGAAAAATAATCACCGAGCACCACCCGCTGAGTTCTTCCGGTCAGGAATGAGTGGAGCCATTCAATAACAATCTCGCCCACCCCCGCACTGTCCCGCAGGTGCAGCACCAACATCTTGTGGTCAACGGTATCAAATGCAGCCAACAGATCTAATAGGACCAAAAGGGTCGATCGACCCTTGTCCTTTTCACGGTGCAGATCATTGACCAAAGCCACGAATGCTGTCTCAGTGCCATGCCCCGGACGAAAGTCAGACTGACAGGGATCCAGATAACCCACACGGTCGAGATGCCCTTGGAGCTGCTGAGCAGCTACCCGTTAAATAACCTTCCCTAAAAAAGGGAAGGTTAGAGACAGGCCCATAGTTGGCAGGGGAGTCAACGTCAAGCAATGGTTTCTGAGCAGAGGCCGTACCACTGCCTCCTTGAGGCAGCCCGGCACTCTGCCCTCCCGCAGGGAGGCGTTGACCACCCCAGACAGCAACGGCCCCATTGTCTCCAGGCAGCTCTTAAACAGCCATGACGGGCACGGATCTAGATCACAAGAAGTGGCTCGAACAGCCCCCAGCACCTCCACCACGTCAGCGGGTGTCACAGACTGAAAGTGATCCCATAAAATCGGACAAGCCGGGGCTTCTACAGCCTCTACCTCCTCCACTGCATTAAGTGCGGCATCGAGGTCTTGGTGAATACAAGCGGTTTTCTCTGCAAAATAATCCGCAAAAAGGTCACAGTGGGCGGAAGATGACTCAGCCCCCAAGTTGAGGGAGGCAGGACTGACCAGCCCCCGTACAACCAGGAACAGCTCCGCCTGATACAGGATTTAGCGGACGCTATGAGGGCAGCAAAGAACTCCCTCTTTGCTGTCCACATAGCCACGGCATAGGCTCGTAAACTAGCTCTATGTCCTAATCTGTCGGCTTCAGCTTGAGATTGATGCCACTGTCGCTCCAACCGTCGCCCCTCTTGCTTCAGGACCCTCAGTTCCTCGGAGAACCAAGGGGGCCTGCGGGGCCATCGCCTGGGCAACAGACGCCTGGGAGCCACTTGATCAATGGCCTCCCTCCCTGCCCATCCCTTCCCCAATCCCAAGTGACAGATCACTTTATTGAGTAGTGTTGAGCTTCTGAAGTGGGCTGTTGAGTTCTCAGTTCTTGAATTGATGGCAATCCGAATTCTTACTTTCTCTGTCCTACCCTTTGATTTTGCATTCAGCTTCTATAATCTCTTCCCCCTTCATTTTTGAGTAGTAAAATATTTGTTTGTTTTTAATTAGCAAATGTTTTAATTATATCCTGATAGAAATGCAACACCAATTGCTGTTGAACATTGTTTGTTGATCACTGAGAAGGAAATGTCTTATAGGTTGATGTAATGGCAAATAGGAAACACTAAACTATTTTATTCTTGAATATGCAGGTGCATATGACTCGGCAAAATGGCAAATTATTCT
Source organism: Sphenodon punctatus (assembly GCA_003113815.1). NCBI lineage: Eukaryota > Metazoa > Chordata > Lepidosauria > Sphenodontia > Sphenodontidae > Sphenodon > Sphenodon punctatus. The sequence goes on from QEPC01004481.1 coordinate 290,502, forward strand.
ATACAACTTATATGATTTGTTAGTGAATGAGATAAGTCTCATAGGTAGCAGAGGAAAGTATACTTCAGGATCACGCAATATTGCTGTAAAGGAGAACTTGATTGACCTAATGGCTGATATTTGTCATCAGGTAAATGGAAATGTTTCTATACTCTCCTCAAAGTCAGTATAAAGTTTTTGCTTGTTGTACTGTGCTCTGTACGCTTAATTCATTAATGTATCTTGAGTTATGGAGTTGGTTGGTTTTTTTACACATTTGTGTCTTCACCTGTTGGCCTGGCGAGAGGTTCTTATGATTATGAGCAGCCTTGAGTCTTCACTTATTGGCCTGGAGAGAGGTTCTTACGATTATGAGCAGCCTTGAGTCCCTAATGTTTTAGTCCACCAATGACTGTACAGGGTTTGGAAAGAATATTTACAAGGAGAATATGACATGTAAATAAAAAATATCTTTGTTTCTGGTATAGCGAGAATTTCAGAATAAAGCAAAAATGTTAGTTATCTGAGTGTTTGGGTGTTGGTAGTTTTTTAATAGCTGTTAATTAAAACATTTTACTTGAATATTTAGTAGTACTGCTATAATGTGAAGCTGAGCTTTTGAAGTAGGGACTCAAACTTGCTGACTTGCATCTAAGTTGACAGAGGCAATACACTTGGCTCCAGAGGTGGGGAAGTAAATCTCATGACCTGATTAGTGGTGATATGTGGAGAAACTGTACTCTTCTTACCCTCTGCTATTGGCAAGGTTTCATAGGAACTTCAGAGGTAATTAAAAGGAAAGTGTGAAGATTCTTTGATCTTGTAAGGCTTTAGAAAGGGTACATATGGGTTTATATACTTTGATATTAGATTGAGTACTTGTTTTGATGAAGAATTTTTGATGTCTCTTTGAGAAGGTTTTTACTGAAGACACCAAAGTCCTGGAGATAAGCCAGTCGTATGCCACCACACAAAGAGAATCTGGTGATGAAGCTGCACCAGCCAAGCGTAGGAAGATTGAACTAGGTTGGGAAATGGTTCGTGACAAGCTGCAAATATCGCAGAACGATTTTGATGTCATACCTTGGTAAAAATGCCTTTATTCTATTTTTCTGCTGAGATGATCAGTATGAATCATTTAGTAAAAGATATGTCATCCAGTTTATTTAGTCTTCACCTGATGGGATTATCTATATTGTAAATTGACCACCTTTATGTTTTTCTTTTCAAGGCTGCAGATTACAGCTCGATTAATATCGAAGTATCCTATGAGTCTTCCTAACCACGAGCTAGCTCCCTTGCTCACTATGTTACACCAGCTACTGTCTCAACCGCGGAGAGGAGAACGTACCCCATATGTATTAAGGTGCCTTAAAGAAGTTGCACTGTGTCAGAGTCAGAAAACAGACTTGAAAAGCACACTGCAGTTGGATCTGCGGAGAACATGGATAAAAATTTGGTCTCTTACCATTCGCAGCATAAGTTCTCAGCAAATTGAAATGGAAAGCTTTGGGTTACTTGGAATCATAATTCAAGGAAACCTTTTGGTTATGGACAGAGAACTCTGGAAGATTTTTTCAGGTTCTGCGTGCAAACCTTCAAGGTGAGGAAGGAACTAAAAAGAATGGATTCATCTTCTCTGATGTCTCTATATGCCTGTGTTTCCTGTATGCGGAATTGTTGTTTTGGCACTTTTATTTAAGGATCTGCACATATTTGTGTTAAAACATACTCTTTAGAAGCCGAACGCTGACATAAGACATGACAAACCAGGATAATCTTCCTAAAAGCAAAATTTTACTAAAATAAATTTTATCATAAAATAATGTAAAAAAGTCATGTTTAGATTGTTCCTAGAAAAATAAAATCTCATTTCAGAACCTTGGCATGGATTGGAATACTTCTAGAAATAAACATTTCTACCAATGGCCAAATTATCACAGGTTTTAGAACACAAGTACACATGAAGGTAATTTGATAAAAAAGTACTTGCTTATTAAGTTCTTTAAGTATTTAATAATTTATATCCCACCCCCTCCTGCTAAAGCAGCTTGGGGTGGCTAACAAATAGCAGATTCAAATATAAAATATATAAAATACAATAATGTAAACAATAATAAATATAAAATTAAAATCCGTGGTGGAACATACATCACAAAAAAACAGAAACCCCCTCCCTAACCCTCAACCCCCACCCTTATCCATTTCCTTCGCCAAACACCAGGCAGAACAGCCAAGTTTTTCATTGACATCGAAAAGATGTGTGTTCCGTGATACACAAAAAAGATCCCTGCTAAAAAGAACTGGTTGTTAGCAGCAAATACAGTTGTCACAAAATTGTGCTTTGTTCTGTTTTGTTGTAGTTCTTCTGCAAATTGCTTGGCATTAGCAATAACTGCTTTGGAAGTCCCAGAAACTTTGAAAGTAGGAGATGGACAGAATAATTGTGAAGGAAATACAGGGCATACATTAAAAGAAGCAATAATGAAGTGGATTTTATTCTGTCGTTTGGAGGAAGATATGGAGGAAAATGTGGAGCTTCCCTCTTTGCTAACTAGGTAAGAATTAAATGGTTAAACCACTCTGTTCATAGAGTGCAGCCAGACAAGCCGGGCGGGTCTGACCCCTGCATACCCTAGGGTGGATAATTTCAGCCACTGTATTTTGGGACCAGTATAGAGAGCAGAGCACTGGTCCACGGACAATCTCTCCCCCCCGGGCATTGGTGTTGACCACATGCGCGGCTGCCTCCATGTGTAGCTGCCTCGGCCCACACTCTATTCTGCCCCAAGCCGTGATGTGGCCGTGTGGGAGTGGTAACAGTGCCCGTCGCTCAAAGTCCTGTGGTGGGCTTCGGGGCAACGCAGATGGGGATCAGGTCCATGAGTGGCAGCGTAGTACTGCTATTTGTGTAGCCTTACCCTACTTTGGGTAAGGCTACTATGCCCTGCGTTCCTGGCATTTTTTCGAGGATGCAGGGTGCCCCACTTAGGGGTGGGGTGAATATCTGGTGGCCGCCAGGCACATGAGCCACTGCATCATGTGTCAGTGGTGCCCAGATTGGGGTATGGTTGCCCACATTGCGGTAACGTCTCATGTGACTGTACCCATAAATTCTTAATATTTATTGATTTATTTATAAAATAATTTGTATCCCGCATCCTCCTCCACACTGGCAGCTCGGAGCGGCACACAACATAAAAACAACAATCAATAAAACCGCCTAAAATACATAAAATATACATCATAAAATTTGGCAGCGTTTAAGGCAAAATTAAAACCCCTCCCCACACCCTACACACCCCCTCCCCAAAGGCCCGGTGGAACAAACAGATCTTACAACATCTACGGAGAGAGGGGAGATCCGGGGACAAATGGGCCTCCAACGGGAGGCAGTTTCACAGCCGAGGTGTGGCCACCGAGAACGCCCTCTCTGCCATTGCCACCCGGCATACCTGGGGGACTTTGAGTCGGGTGCCCGCGGACGACCGCAAGGGCTGCAAAATGATCCAGGGCCTGAGGCGGTCTCGCAGGTAAGCAGGACCAAAGCTGTTTAGGGCTTTATAGGTCATAACCAACACCTTGAATTGGGCCCGGAAGACAATAGGTAGCCAGTGCAGAGTACTGGCTGCATAAAGCAATTATATGCCGGTGCCTTTCCCGATGCCTGGAGGCAGTGGCTGACTGGATGCGGCGGAGAAAACTGAGGCTGAATCTGGATTGATGGAGGTGATTTTGGTGGGTCAGGCAACGGGGGTGATGGCTCCCCTTGTTGAGGGTGTCCACCCCCACTGGCTCCCCAGAGTCCTGTTGCACCTCAGCCTTTGGCTGGATTGCCAGGTAGAGGCAGTGGTGAAGGGAGCCTTTCGCCAGCTACATCTTGTGCGGAGGCTCTGGCCATATGTTTCAGATTCCGACCTGGCCACCCTCATCCACGCGTTCATCACCTTGAAGCTGAATTACTGCAATGCGCTCTATGTGGAGCTACCCCTGGTGACTGTTCGGAAGCTGCAACTGGTGGAGAATGCAGCGGCCCGTCTTTTGACAGGGACAGGCTGTAGGGAGCACATAACATCAGTGCTCCGAGCTCTGTACTGGTTGCCTATAGCGTTCGAGCCCAATTCAAGGTGCTGGTTTTAACCTTTAAAACCTTACATAGCTTGCGCCCCTCCTATCTGAGAGACCGCCTCACTCCTTGGGTCCTGGGGTGATCCTTGTGGTCCGCCGGGGGTGCCTTCTTGGAGGTTCCCCGGGCTAGCCGGGGGGCCACAACGGAGAGGGCGTTCTCGATGCTTGCACCGTGGCTGTGGAACTCCCTCCCAGAGGAAGTTTAACTAGCCCTGAGTCTGCTAGCCTTCCACCCAGCCTTTAAGACCTGACTGTTCATCGAGGCCTTCGGGAAGGGAGGGGCGGAGAGGGCGGGAGACGGGTAGTGGGCAGGGGGTTGGGTTGGGTTAGGGAGGGTTTGGGTATGGGTTATTTTAGTCGAGGATTTTAGATTGGTTTAATTGTATTTTAGTTATGTGTTTTAAAATGTTGTTAGCCACCCCGAGATGCTTGTAGCAGGAGGGGGCGGCATATACATTTTAATAATAAAATAAATAAAAATAGAGTAGGCAGGGAAAAGTATAACAATTTAACCTACGTACATTGATAGGTTTTAAAAATCTGTAGGGTACAATAAAACCCTTTTGAGAAGTTTTTTTAAAAATATATACATTTAATAACCTGCATGTTTTGTACCAGGAGATACTGATTAGATGTTTAGATTTTAGCACCAAGTGGAATCATAATAATCTTCAATTTGCAAGATATAATGTAACCCTGACTTTTCTTTTAGTATGCTAGTTATACTATTCTATTTCAAGTAGTGGTTTCATATACTTTACACATTTTAAGCTTTCCTGCTTTGTAAATCAAATAGGTTAATACATACTACGACTTTTATAAAGCATTTAAAAGTACTCTATATGAAGGTCACAAGCATAGCTATACTTCAAAACAGCGGAGGTGGATGTAGATAATATTTTACAATGGTGCCGTAGGTATTCAGGCACCTGATGCCCAGATCCACAAAAAAGTGTGCACACGTGGAGGTACGCACACAAGCTATCTATAGGAATTAATGGCAGGAGAAAACCACGTCTCCTTGCTATAGGAGTCACAGCTTTTCCGCCAGCTGTCTGTGTCACTACCCTTAAGGATCCTGCCCAGCCCCGCCCTCAGTGTTAACAGGCTCCGTGGACCAGTGGCCAGGGAAAGGCCCAGGTAGAATTCTTAGGGGCAGAAGCAGACGGGGAGGCATGCACATATAAAACCTTCCCATCCTCCTCGGCTCTCGCCCTAGCCATGTTCCCAGCCTTGACCCCTTATCACAGGCACCACCTGTTATAAGAAGACCAGACAGCATCAAATTATTCGTCCTCCATGAGTATTTAAAAACAACTTTCTTCTTTACAGTGACTTTCCTCATCTAGTATTGCAAAAAATTCTTGTGAGCCTTACTATAAAGAACAGTAGAACTGCAATGGATTTTCTTCAAAATGCTTCTGAATGGTATGTTGAATAAATATAGATGTTTATTTTTCTTATCTTTGGAGAGAGTGATTTTTTGGGTGTAGAATTCATTTTTTTACTTAAATTCCATCTCGCAGGGATCTTCCTGGATGGCCAGTTCAGGACACTAGATCCCCACCTGGACCAGCAGGAGGCAGACTTCAACTTTTTGGAGCATACGCAGAGGGAATCTGACCCCTACTGCTCCAGTTGATTGTCTGCCTCCAGGTGAGCAGGACACGAACTTTCAGGCAGATTCCTTTGGAGTGAAATTTGCTGAAGGCCTGGGTTTGCAGAGATGCCAGGGAGAGCGGACATCCTCCCTGTTCACCAATCTCCCTAGCTGAGGGAGATCAAGGGCCATTCCCCAGACTCCAGTTCTAGCTGGTTTGGGAGCTGGGAAGAGCGGGTGCAGTGGATCACCCAATGGGGTGTTTCCTGAGTGCTCTGGAGCCTGCTGTGGATTTTCCCCACCCAGCGTGAGCCAGGTCTTGCACAACGGGCACAGGCAGATTGCCGTGCGGGGAACTTATCATCGGCTCCTGGCAAGAGCACAGTGACCAGAGTTCCAGACACAATGGGTCAGGCAGCAAACCGTCCGGAGTGGTTTCACGCCAGACAGGATGGTTGTGGCCAGGCAGAGCTGGGAAGAGAAATCTGCTGGGGAGGCATTGGAGACCCTGGTAGCTGATCCCTATATGCTGGTTTTGAAGGAGATCCTGCTTAATTGCCTGCCCCTCTATACCAGGAAGAAAGCAAAACTATTCAAGGAGCAGGGAAAGGAATATGCTGCCGTTGAAGGGCACCGAAACTCTCCGGGTTCTGGTAGAGTCTGATGAGTCATCTCACTCAGAGAGAGAGAGAGAGGTCAGGGAGTCTCCTCAGGGGAAGAGCTGAACTTGTCATCAGAGCAGGAAACGTATCCCCCATGACGCCCCACCAAAAAGAGAAGGCCGACAAAACCAAAAGGACCATCCCTTCCCACCCGCATAGGGAGGAAGAATATGAAAGAGGGGTCAGATTCGGGGAACTCCGAAAACACAGATGACAAGGAGTCCTCCCTCAAGGAGGGCCAGTTACCAGAGGAGACCCTTGAGGCTCCCAAAATCCCTTACAGGTGTCGAGGAAAATTTCATACTTACACTGTTGGTAAAATCTGTCAGAAGTTCTTTATTGATCTCAAAGCGCAGAGAGAGAGAGAGCAGTACTGAATCCACGCAGGGAAACAGACTGGTCTGACTCCTCCCCCCAATACAAGAAGTTTTATAGGTTTATCATACATTCAAAGATACATGCATGTCACTCAAAGCAACGTCATACAAAGGTAAAAGGTTACAGCAATTGTTCAGCAACCTATTCTCAAAACAATATAAGCTAGACTGTTTATAAAGTAAGGTGCCTAAACAAAGCCACTTAACTAGCACATTTGCAAGGCCGTTTGCTATCTGCTGTAAGGAAGAACAGAGCAGCCTTCCTCTGTCCAATGTTTATCATGCATGGAGTTGTTTCCCAGGCCTTGCTGTGTGACACAGAACCCAAACTAGTCTCATGATTATTTGTATTTAACAGGCTAAAACTCACTTCTGTTAAGAATGAGTATTACCCAGCATTCATCTGTCTTTCATTTTGTGCTACCTTCCTTAGACTATGTGTAGCTCAATTCCATAGGGTCCCTTAAAAAATTCCCCCACAATCCCTTCCTTTTATGCCATTGAAGGCATAACAATCTAATTTTTAAACCCTTATGGACATTAATCCATTAATCTCTGCTTGCTGAGCTTGGAGATATGCATACATGTTATAAACTTGGGTACTTTGCCTTCGGTTCAAGCCTTGTAATAGTTGTTTCGGAGTGCTATTTAAGTAGCATCTAATAAGCATTAAAATTACTTAAATGCATAAAAATAAGCCAAACAAAAGCAAGCAAAACAATATAAAATTTTTGGAGCCTAAGCCTTCAAGCCAGGCCCAAAGGGTCCATTAATCTGTTTGATGCAACTGGGCCTCTGCTAGTTTAATTTAAGCAGTTTGATTTAAACTGGAGCCAAAGGTCACTTTTAGATGAGAGGCGTGCGATTGCGCATCGCGATTGCGCATAATTTGAAATGTCCGCATGTTGTAATTACACGAGGCGGAAGTGGGGTATTATGCCCATATTATGACGGTTGCGCATTTTTACTGTCCGCGAATTAAGTACCTCGATTGTGAGGTATTTAATTCGCGGACAGAAAAAATGCGCAACCGCCATAATATGTGCATAATACCCCATTTCCGTCTCGTGTAATTACAACATGCGGACGTTTCAAATTATGTGCAGTCATGCGCTGATCGTCTAAAAGCGGCCAAAGTTGTCTGGGATGTAAATACAGCATTCTTTTCTATCAGAGCGCATACACCCCCTTTGCTGGCTAGGATAAAGTTTAGGGTTATATTATCCATTTCATAGACCATGTCCTGAAAGCCTAGGGATGTGGCATTAGCAACCGTTTTAAATACTCCAGTCATTTGTTTTATTTCTCGCATAGAGAAGGAAAATCCAATTCCAGGTATCGTGATGCCCCAATATTTTTGGCCTCCGTGATCTCCCTTTGATTATTCAGTTTACCTTGAGGGAGGGAAGACAGGTGTTGAATGGCAGGGACAACAGCCCCAACAAAACAAGATCCCTCCCACCGGGGGCAAATTTTTTTCCCCCATAGGCCTTGTTTTTACATATGAAATAGTGTTCAATCAGGGTAATGTGTTCAGTCATATAGGACAAGGATTGCATAATACGAAGTCCACAATAGCTGAAATTCACTGAAGGAGCTTCCATTTAAAGCCATATATTCAGTGAAATTTATGGTGAATGTGTAGTTACAAATACTGTACCCTACCTTGACTCCTTCCTTTTGTGCATATTTTTTATTCAGTTCCTTGGCTAGGTGAATGTATTCAATATTATTGTGACCTATGTTAGCCCATGTTAATTCCTTGTTTGGAAATGGAGTGATCTTCTCCTGCATTATTTGAGAGACATTTAACCCTACAGAAACAAAAATATTTTTTAAAGCACAAGGGTAAATGGATTCAAACTTAACATTTAAACGTAAAAAAAATTACAGCTATTTAATTATAACCAAAAAACCCATTAACATTGTGCACTAGGAATTTATTATTAATGTGTATGTGTCCGTGCATTAGTGTTAGTGTGCAAAGTTCTTTTTATCTTCTTGGGCAAGCCAAACAACAGTGGTGGCAGTGATGATGCAGACCTGTAAGAAAACAAAGAACTGGATTCTGTAGGAAAGTCGCCTAAGAGTCTTTTCCTTTCCTTCTAAGGTGGTAATGGTGACACATCTGTTCTCTTCTCTTTGTAGTGGCAAATCCTCTTCTAGTTTAGGTGGCAGGGAAGAGGTTACTAGCACATTACCCTGCCCCTCTGACCTTATTTCTACAGGTGCAGAGGTTCTTTTGCAATGGAAGGTGTGAATCCAGGATGAAAGTGCCTGGAACTTAGTGTCTGTGTTGGTTGCAAAAAGTATTTGAAAAGGACTCACCAGTGCAGCTTCAAGGCTGTTGTTTCTTTGGTGGCTTTCAATGGGGACCTCATCACCAGGCTGCAGGCTGTGGGAGGCCTCACGAGGTTCCTGGGAAAGGGTTTCTTGGATCTATGAACAAAAGTCTTGACACACTTCATTAGTGCTTGATATTAGGATAGCACAGTTATATCAGTCAAATTAATAACCATTTCAGTTGTGGTGGTATAGTTTTATGGACCTTTCCATCAGGATTGTGTACCAGTCTCTTGGATGCAGGATGATGTCATACACAGAAGGGCTAAAATTAAAGTCCTTAACCAATTGAGGTTTGCTTTATGACATATTCGTCAAATTGACATTTTATTTTCTTACTCCTCCTTGCAAACTGAAAGTGGTCTGAGCAGTAAAGGTTCTGCTGGATCCTCAGGGCCTTGCTAGATCCGAAAAATGGGCACACCCACCATTGCTACCAGGCAAAGGAATCCCAAATAATGGGATAAAATTCTTTCAGAAAGTCTTTTTGTTCTGAATGAAAAAAACCTTTTGCACACGAGTATGATTTTTTTAACATCTAGGACACAGACACACAAGAACCAATGCACAGTTAACTAAACACACCTAAGTAACTATATACATTTTATTGAAAATGCAAACCTAAACAAATGGGAAAATACTGCCAGGCCACAAAATGCAAGGCATGAGGCCTGAACTCAGTTCATATAATTTGTGGCATTCAGGCATTAGGGATCAGCTCAAACAAGCCGAAGGGCCTAAAAAAACCCAACTGCAAATAACTCACACAAAACTGCAAATAGCTCACACAGATAATTTTAAATCTTACTGCTGCTACAATTATTTTTCATTATACCCTCCTTTTTTTGGCTCAAGTGGCTCACAGCATGAGGCACGTGAGCAAAATAGCTGGGCAATAGTTTGGCAGAAGCCCCAAACCTGAAATAGCCACTGGGCTTTTCCTGGTAATTGCAAGCAGTAACCAGGATTTACAATATTATTTGGGCACTAAGGAGTTAATTTAGTTGCAGTTGCCCATAAATTTGCATCCAAAAAAACCAAGTTAAGTTGCTGTCAAATTTTTTTTAAAGGGAACTGCATACTTGACACGATGTTACCCCACCATTCCAATTAACTTTTCATTAAATTATTAAAAGCTAAAGCAAAATAACTTTTAGTTTTAAAACAAGCCGCTTGGGCTATTTAACTAATTCTCTCTCTCTGTGAACTCTTAATTAGTCACAGCTGCAAAGCAGTGATAGTGCTCCTATTGCAACAACAATTTTTTCTAACACTTATTAAACAAAATTTAACCTAATTGACCGAAACACTTACATTTTCCAATGCAAACAATATTAAACCAAAGCTGTTCTTTTCCACTTTGGTAAATCTTACTGTTACTCCGATACACAAGTTACTCATTTTTCTTTAACTCCTTTGCTTTGTCCCTACACAGGACAGACATGCCAACATTCCACTTTCCATCTTATTTACATGCTTTTTCCACCTAACATAAATCATTGGAAACTTTCTTTGAAGAATACTTAATTAACTTTGCTTTCAAGGCAGGGTCATTAGTTTCTCTTTGGCTTTTTCCTGCATAGGGCACTTTATTCTACATAGGAGGGTTGTTTATGAGGACCATTGGCCTTCCTTTGTTGGCAATCTGAGCATTTGATCCCGTCATAACCAATTTTTATTGCACCGTGTGCCATGATATTTTGCAGTACTCAACATACAGGGTGGTGGTTTAGCCATGCGGGTAGCTGAATGTAATTAGTCAGCATGGCTCTAGCAGCCAAATTTTGCAGTGTCCATACTTTTGGACTGGATTACTTATGCTTGGATATGTTTGGGTCATTGCTTTGCCAGCACCTGCCAATTGCTCCAATACGTACTTACCGGCATCAACATTCCCTTCTCTTTTAAGGACCCACATTATTTTAGTTTTTGTTTGCTGGGCCAGATGTACACATCCAGGGATCACACCATGACACAGGAAACAATAATTATAAATAAAAACATGTATCCAAGGGCCATCGGATCTTTGTCTTTGATCCTCCTACCAGGAGACTGTGTGGGCCTCTATATAAAATGTCTCCATCGGTCTGGGCAACCCTGGATCCAACCACTGATAGATCCACCAGTCCCTTGGTCTAAGTAATTTCTTTCCTTCTAAACCTACTGGAACATCCAATACCCGCTTAATTATTGGCCCTGGGGATATAATTGCGGAGTCACCACTAATTTTCCACTGTTCTGTACAAGTGCCACCTCTGGACAGGACATATAGGTGTATAGATTGTAAATCCATAAAGGCTACCGTCTGGCCCAAAAAGGGCCTATGCATCTATTCCTGCCACGCTTTAATATTATGTCCTCATCCATGGTGCAATTCCAGGTGACCAATTTTAAAATAGGCAACAATAGCTTTTGACTTTCTTGATCAATGGATGTTCTTCTAAGTTTAGTTTTAAATCTGTCAATGAGAACCATCAATATTTTACCACCAGTACTTAAAATGTGCTTAGGTTTTACTGTTTAACCCTTTTAAGATTTTCAGGATTGGAAACAACTAATTTGAATTTGTCCAGGCTCTGTCTAGAGCATGTTTATCGGGTCTGGACTCTGTAATTGATATGTGAGGTACATTTTCTTTGTAATGCACATATTTGTCAGAACTACACACACTTTAAATTACAGCAGCTGACTGTTACTTTTAACTTTACAAAAGCAAGGCAAGCTTTTCTTCAAATCATGTGCCATTTGTTCTTGGCACAGGAAAACTTTTGTATATCAGCATACATGGTACACAAACACCAACAAACACACAGAAAGGCAATTTGTGGTAACAGTACATAATTCTGTTCCAACTGTGCACTGGAGGAACAGAAGGATATACACATCTTTTGCCAGGATTTGAATCTTGCTCCTGGTTTGTTTAACATCACCTTTCTTTTACATGAGCAAGCACTCAAACATACAACACAGCTTAAACTAGACAACAACCATGGCATAAACACAAAACACACTTAAATTCACATTAACCTATAGGAGTACTGAGAAGTACAAAAGTCACAAGAGAGAGGAGCAAAAATAATGCTTCATTTACTTATGCTGAAATCATGAAAATGATGAAACAGTAGGCAATACCTTGCTATGAATTCTTAACAACTACAACACATTCTAACAAAATGGACCAAATTGGCTTACTGCAAAAATGAAAGGAATTACAGCTTTTTAAGCTGCCCCAAGATAAAGCAGGAAAAAATGTCTAATGGTGCCTGGACAGGAGCTGGTAAACTGGGCAAGAGAAAGAAGTGGAATAGTCCAATGGGTCACATTGGATCGGACATCCGCTTCCCAACATTCCAGTTGGCCACAATAGTGGTAAAGGCCAGAAAATTTAAGACCCATAGCATAATTCACTTCCCCGTTTCCCTTTCCCTCAGCAAGGTTTTCTAATCAGGCTAAGGTAGCAGCATGCTTTTCTTCAAAATCAAGTTACTGGGAGTCCTTGAAATTTCTTATTCAATTGCTCTGCACACCTCATCTGTGAAATCTTAAACAAGGCTATTCACATGATGAAAACCATTTAAAACTAGTGCGGCCAAAAACAGGACTAAAAGCAGCTGAGCCCAATAGTGAAACTAATGGTGTTAGAACTCAGTGACGCACCAGCCTGTGCTTGTAAGGGAGCTGACACCACTGGAAATGCTTCATGAGCAGGCAAAAATGAATCCTGCACTTGCGGTTGGGGTACCCCAGCATTGTTTGGATCATAAGATGGTAGGAAAGCAGGGCTGCAAAAATCCACTTCAGAAGTTTCCTCATCCATGCCTTCAGACAATTTAAATTGAAGATACAAAGAAATTGCTGGAGCACCAGGTATGCAGACCTGACCAGGTTTAAGATTACTTATTAACTGCTTTATTTGGGTTTTTAATTTGTCCCGAGAGTCTAAAAGAGACCTAACTTCAAATTCGTGCTTACATTTGGAAGCTTCAACATGCCAGTCTAAACATGCAACCCATTGAGTCTAATGGACTTTACAGCCTTTTAACCTTAGGACTCTGCGGAGATTAATAATTTTATCTAAATCAAAAGAGCCAATTAGAGGAAATTGCAGTTCAGGCTGATCTCGGGTATACTTGTTCCACACATCTAAAAATTTACAAACATTTTCCCCATAATGTGTGTGTATATATGTATATATATATATATACACACACACACACACCAAGCTGGACTTCCTTTTGGCAGGGTGGAGAGCTGCTTAGACCCTCCGGCCCCCATCTTTCTCACACACACAGGATTGTCACACAAGGACAGATTTTTAAGACTCAGCTACAGAGAGCACAGTCTAACAGCAACTCCGCTGTAATCTGAGCTCATTAACATTTTTTCTCCACACAAACTCTCGCTGATTCACTCCCACAAACATCAATCTGACGTACAAACTTTCAGTCAGACTCTCTCTTTTCTTCACACAAACTCTGTTAGAAACTTCTAACACTGGGAAAGGGAAATAATCCTTTCACACTGCTGAGTCACAGGATTCCACAGAGGCCCATATTCGCTACAGTTACGTACCCCGTAAGATAGGCAATCGCTGCCCAAAATGCGGGCGAGCCCGAAAGGCTGCCTTGCAATGCGACACTCAGCTTAGTCCCAGACTCAGTCAGTGTTCACATTCACAACACATTAAAACGTATACATTTGAAATCCTCACTTGGCAGGATTGAACATATGCATTTAGAAACCCCCTCTTCTGGCAGGATTCCCAATCCACTAAACTTCTTCACTGACTAGTCTTTCCTACCTTAAACTACTTATTAGTAGTTTAATAATAAACTTAAGAATGTTTAATAATAAGCTTAAGAATGTCTGACAGATCTGACCACTCAGATTGAGAAGGCGTCTGCCCACTGGTCTGGCTCACAGAGCCTATGGGCAGCCCCTCACCCACACCTCTATAGGGGTTTCAAAAGACCCCTTTCCTTATCTGGCGCCTCAAGCTGGGAGAGATGGTCCGCAGCCCCCCTGGAACCAGCCGGACTAAGAGCCCTCTCAGTCAATGCACCAAACTGTCGAGGAAAATTTCATACTTACACAGTTGGTAAAATCTGTCAGAAGTTCTTTATTGATCTCAAAGCGCAGAGAGAGAAAGCAGTACTGAATCCACGCAGGGAAACAGACTGGTCTGGCTCCTCCCCCCAATACAAGAAGTTTTATAGATTTATCATACATTCAAAGATACATGCATGTCACTCAAAGCAATGTCATACAAAGGTAAAAGGTTACAGCAATTGTTTACATAGTCAGCAACCTAGTCTCAAAACAATATAAGCTAGACTGTTTATAAAGTAAGGTGCTTAAACAAAGCCAATTAACTAGCACATCTGCAAGGCCGTTGTTTGCTATCTGCTGTAAGGAAGAACAGAGCAGCCTTCCTCTGTCCAATGTTTATCATGCATGGAGTTGTTTCCCAGGCCTTGCTGTGTGACACAGAACCCAAACTAGTCTCATGATTATTTGTATTTAACAGGCTAAAACTCACTTTTGTTAAGAATGAGTATTACCCAGCATTCATCTGTCTTCCATTTTGTGCTACCTTCCTTAGGCTATGTGTAGCTCAATTCCATAGGGTCCGTTATAAAAATTCCCCCACACAGGGAGTTCCCTATTAAGTATAGGGATCAAATCTATGCCCAGGTACAAAAAAAACATTGACCCTCAAGGAAAAGAAATTGAAACACGAATCCTCACTCTTCAGGGGAAGAATCTAATAGAGAATATATCCCTAGATCTCATGCAAGGGAATGGTGCTAGATAAAGCCTTTGAGAGAATCTAAGGTCCTTAGGTGGCCATCCTGGAGGAGTCCCTGTAGAAGGAAAATTCACAAGGTAAGCACTCAGTTTTCCTTTCTCCCCCTGCCTCCGATCAATCCTCCACACAGGTAGCTCTGCGGGTGACCGACAGGAGGCAGAAGAAAACAGCCTTGCTTGTGCGCATGCATGCCGGAGCTACCCCGATCACCTCAGTCTGTCTTCTGCCTTCAGACCAGCAGGAGCGGGTTTTTTTCTCTCCCCGTTATTTTCTCTTTTGCTGAACCGGTTGGCGGGCAGGCGGGGCCTTAGGGGACAGCGTGGCTCCAGCTCAGGCTGGCAAACGCTCATTGAGAGTCCCGGCCAGCTCCCTCGCATGGTGCCTGGGAGAGGGGGGGAGACTGAAACTGTTTTGGTCCCCGTTTGCAGTTTTTTCTCCCTGGCAGCGGTTCATCTGACCAGCCGCTCCTCCCCCCGCCCGGGAACAGCTCCGCCGGAGTGAGCTTGTTCCAATTACAGGGAGCCTCTGGGGGAATTCCGGTCGCCTCCCTCGCTCAGCGCTGGGGAGGGACAGACCTGGAGGGTGTTTGGTTTTTTTTGAGTCTGCGCAAGCAGAGGAGAGAGGACCCCTCGCCCTCCCCCCAGGATGCTATTTCCACACCGGAGTCAGCGTGATGGAAGAATCTACAGAGACACAGCAGCAGGCAGCACCTGCCACAAAAGTACCCTCCATGTCTGACCTGTCTGCCACTATGGGGAAAATCCTGCAGTTTCTGGACAAAGTTTGTGAGATGCAGGTACAGGGGAAGCGTATAAGCCCTCCGCCCCCTCCCCCCCCAGATCTAGTTCTCCTGCCCAAGCCCCCCCAGCAGCTCTAACAAGGTGGGAAAAAGAGGGGAAAAGCCACCACAAGGTGGCGGTGCAGCCCACCTTCTAGCCTCCTCACACTCTTCTGAGGAGAGCTGAAGTGAGATACAACAGAAAAGGCCCAGGGCAAAGTCCCAGACCCTGTTTTCCTCAGACTTGGACCAGTTTTCCGAGCTCGAGGGCTCCGAATCAGAAGGGAAGGCCCCTCAGGAGTTTGTGTCTGATCCCTGAGAAAAGGACACACAGTTCCCCCCCAGTTACAGAGACGAGCTCTTAGCTCAGGTGACAAAAACCTTGCAGCTACATGAGAGACCAGTGAAAGGGGATTCTTCTGACTCCCAGGAGGAGGAAGAGAGGGAGTATATCACATCAGTCCATGGCAGAGACACAGGAATACTACTGGACAAATTCTGTGAAAAGTTAGTGCTGCAGGAATGGAAGTGCCCTGACAAAGCTCACCGAATGAACAGAGCTCAGGGAAATCTTTATGCCTTTTCTAGGAAGAAAGAGCCGCTTTTTAAGCCCCCAAGGTGGACGCAGCGGCTATCTCTCTAGCGAGACACACGGTTTTCCCAACCATGGGGGATTGTTACCCCAAGGATGCCACTGATAGGGCTCTAGATTCGGGCCTAAGAAGGGCTCTGGACTCCTCAGCCCTGAAAATAAATATTGTGGCCTCTTATGTCGCGTGAGTCTTGCTCGCATGGATGCAGGAGGCTCAGAATCCTGAAATTTCAGAAAGGAGAGCCACGGTGCTGTCACGTATCTCCCTGGCTACAGCTTTCTTGGCTGACGCCACCATGGATGCCATGTCCTGGTCAGACCGAGCAGTAGCAAATATGGTTTCGGCCAGAAGGCGACTGTGGTTAAGGTCATGTCAGGGAGACATCACCGCCAAAAACCTACTGGTGGAGGGACCCTATAATGGTCTAAAGCTTTTTGGCATGTGCTTGGATAAGGTCCTGGCGGACGCCACGACAAAGATAAAACTAAAACACTCCAGCAGGTGGGCAGAAAATTTTTCTGTGGACCCCCCTTCAAATTCAGGGGAGGTAGCCCCAAAACAACAAAGAGCCCTCGCCCTCTATCCCCTTTCGTAATAAAGGCGCCAGACACCCTAGGTTTGATAAACAAAAAACAAGGGGACCCCTGCAAGGCCAATCAAAGCAGGACGCATGACTGGCGGGAGGGGGCAGAGGTGGGGGGCAGGCTCCAGCTCTTCTCTGAGTACTGGGAAGGGTCCATCTCCGACGCATGGGTGCTCCACTGCATAAAACACGGGTATTCCAGAGAACTAAAATCGCAACCAAAGAGCAAGTTCGTCACCTCACCCTCCTCAAACAACCCGGACAAACACTTAACCATGGTGACAGAAATTCAAAGGCTTTTATGCATTGGGGCCATAGAGAGGGTTCCGCAACCTCAACGCGGCCTAGGACTTTATTCAGTCATATTCTTGGTACCAAAGAAGCTCAGCACATGGAAGGCAGTCCTAGATCTAAAGACACTGAACAGATCGGTAGGAGGGCAAAAATTCAAGATGGAGACGGTCGCATCCATCTGCCAGAGCCTGAGGCGGGGCAGGACTGGATGGTCTCCCTCGATCTGAGGGAGGCCTATCTCCATGTCCCAATCTGGAGTTCACATTGCCAGTGGCTCAGATTCGCATACAACCAGGAGCGTTACCAGTTCAAAGCTCTTCCATTCGGCCTCTCCTCAGCTCCAAGGACATTTACCAAAATTCTGATTCCACTAGTGGCAAACCTCAGGCAGGAGGGAATACACCTATACCCTTACTTAGACAATCTGCTGATCGAGGCCCAGTCGGAGACCAAGACCATGGCGGACCTGAACAGAATGACCCAGTATCTGGAACTACATGGTTTCCTAATCAACAGGGAAAAGAGTCATCTCTCCCCGATCCGCAGACTGGAGCATCTGGCAGTAATTCTCGATACTTCCTCAGATGTCGTAACCATCCCCCCGGCCAGGCAACATGCGCACTGATACGGCTCCTACATCACCGGCAATGAATGAGACTGAAGACCCTAGCACAACTGTTGGGTCTTCTGGTGTCCTGCACACGCCAGATACAGTGGGGTCATTTTCACCTTCGTCCCTTGCAGAAGGGGCTGCGACCTATGCAGAGAGAGCTAACACTAGGTCTCAGTCCGTGGCTAGCAATATCTCAACACCTACGAGACTCCATGTCCTGGTGGTTAAGGCCAGAAACCTTGGCCTCTGGAACCCCTCTTTCCGAACCCATCAGACAGTCACAATGGATGCCAGCCTGGCGGGGTGGGGAACCCACTCAGGTCCCATATCTGTTCAGGGTCTCTGGGATGGAACAGACAGGTCACGATCCATAAATTTCCTGGAGCTCAAGGCGATCACGGCCCTGGAACAGCTTCGCCCTCAACTCATCGGCAAACACATTCTGATTTACATGGACAATACTATGACCAAGACCTATGTGAACCACCAGGGGGGATCGAGGGCCCCAGATCTACACAGAGGCGGTGAAACTCTTCACATGGGCCCATAAGCACGTATTGTCCATGAAGGCCCTGCACATCAGAGGGCAAGACAACACGCGGGCCGACTGGCTGAGCCGCCATGTAATCGACCCACACGAATGGTCACTGGACAGGGAAGTCTTCAATTATGGTGAAGATGTTCGGTCGACCTGTAATCGATCTGTTTGCCACTCAGGAGAACAAACAGGTGCCAAAGTTCATGTCCAAGATCCAATGCAACGCAGCAGTGGACACCCTAAACCAGCCAGGGCCCCAAGACCTCTTATATGCTTTCCCTCCTTTTCCCTTAATCGCAAGGACAATAGCCAAAATCGTCAGGGAGAAGGCACAGATCATCCTTGTGACTCCATGGTGGCCCAGGAGACCATGGTTCTCGGACCTGATCCAACTCAGCCAGCACCCACACAGGATCTTGCCGCTGAGACCCAATCTTCTCTCACAGGGTCCTCTGTGGTGCGACAGTCTACAAAATCTAAGACTGACAGCTTGGAGCTTGAACACACAGCCCTGAGAAAGAAGGGCTATTCTGAGGCAGTCCTCGCAACTTCACAGCTTTCCAGACGGCCAGCCACCAAGAGAGCGTACAAGACGGCATGGAAGGCATTCGCTCTATGGGCAATAGACAGGGGTCAGGACCCTTGTAGGGCAGGGATCCCGCAGGTGTTGCAGTTCCTTCAAGAGGGCTTAGATAAGCGACTAAAACCTAATACCCTGGCCAAACAGGCGGCGGCTCTGGACGCCGTCTTACGAACGTTGGCTAGTAAGAGGATCTCCTCCCATAAGCATGTTAAGCAGTTCTTGAGGGCGGCAAGGTCCATTTCACCACCAGTGGTACATAGATGCCCCTCCTGGAGTCTAAACTTAGTATTGGACGCTCTCACCAAAGCTCCATTTGAACCCCTAAGACATGTCTCCTTTTACATGCTTTCCCTTAAGGTAGTTTTCCTAATAGCCGTGACGTCGGCCAGGAGAATTTCGGAATTAGGGGCCCTATCCATAGAAGAAAATTTCTGTTCTTTTCAGGAACAGTTGGTGACTTTGAGAGTAGACCAGGCGTTCATCCCCAAAGTTAATTCCTTTTTCCATAGAAGTCAAGAAATAGTATTGCCATCATTTTGTCCAAACCCCTCCCATCCGAAGGAGAAACTCTGGCACACTCTGGATGTGCATAGAGCTCTTAAAATGTATTTATCTAGGACCGAATGGTTTAGATCATCCACGGCCCTTTTGTGAATAACAGACAGGGTTACAGAGACACTAAGGCTTCCAAAACACTAATTTCTAAATGGGTAAAACAGTGTATCGGAGAGGCTTACAAGGCCAAGGGTAAGATACCCCCGCTTCAGATATGGGCTCATTCAGTGAGGAGTGCTGCTACCTCCTCTGCCTTCAAGGCCAGAGCCTCTTTTGATGAAATATGCAGAGCAGCCACATGGTCTTCTCTGCATACTTTTGTAAAGCATTACAGACAATGTTTTTAGATCGACTGAAGCGACGTTTGGTAGAAGGGTGTTACAGGCAGTGCTGGACTCCCCCGGCGCTGTTTGTGCCCACCCTTAGAGGAAATTCTGGCTCGGGTACATCCTGTGCGGAGGATTGACCGGAGGCAGGGGGAGAAAGGAGAATTGGTCACCTACCTCGGTGAATTCCTTTCTCCTCTGCTCTCCGGGAAATCCTCCGGCCCTCCCTACCAAACAGCTTGATTCCTTCTGGCGGGGGACTCCAGTTGCAGGGTTAATCCTACCAGTAGTTCTCAGTAAATTGCAGTTAGACCCTAGCGTTATTACTAGGGAGGTTACGTTTTGGCAGGTTATAACTGTTCTTCGTTAGTACATTGATTCAACAACTAGCTTGTCGTTTGTGACCTATTCGGCTTGGAGTGTCTCGGTCTTTTGGCTTGGAAATTGACTGAGGTGATCGGGGTAGCTCCGGCACGCATGCGCACAAGCAAGGCTTGTTTTCTTTTGCCTCCTGTCGGTCACCCACAGAGCTACCCGTGTGGAGGATTTCCCGAAGAGCAGAGGAGAAAGGAATTCACTGAGATAGGTGACTAATTCTCCTTTCTCATTGCCGTAAAGGATGCCTTTAGATGATTCATGGAGTTTGTAGTTCTTTGCCACACCAGCAGGCTATGTAGATGTGGAATATGTGTTTTCCTGAGTTAGGCTGTTATCCTCTGGAAAGATAGTGCCCTTACTAGTAGTTAGCGCTGGAGCAAGTCCTATTGAAGTCAAAGGGATTGTTTGTTTGCCATAGTAACTCTGATACTTCATAATTATTACCTGTATAGAGCCACACTGCCTACCCTTTCCCATTGCTTTAGAGTCTTGGGGCAGATTTGTGATGGGTGGCAGTTGCCCCTTTATAGTTTACTGGTTAGAAAGAGGTGCATGAGGTCTTAGGCAGGGTATATACATACTCCTGATGAAAACCTGTTTTCTGGAACTCTCCTATTTTGCTCTAAATGGTGAGCAAAAGGCTTCAATCATCTCAAACTGTAGTTGCTATGGCAAGTAATGATTCCTTAGTGCAGAGGTCCACAGGCTGTGGATCAGGACTCTGCGTGGGGTTGCTCAATCTGTGGATGGGGTCCTACTTTCCATTAATTTTGTTTGCGTTTTTTGCATGTGTTTGTCTGGGGTCATGAGATTACATTTGTCTCAAAATGGGGTGTCACAGGCAAACATTTTGGGAACCACTGCCTTTGTGAGAGACACTTCTGAAATTAAGATAGAAAAGATATTTTTGGTTTTTGTGTTTAATGATTTTAAATGCTACAAGTAGGGTAGTTGTGGATCACAGTAAATAATCTGTCCTTTTTCAAGTGTGCAACACACAAGATGCAAAGGAGAAGTTAGTTTTTTGGGAACCGAAGAGCTGTACCTGGAAACAACTTTTGATGAAATGGCTATAATCAACAGCCTGGCAGGAAATACTGGAGGTAAAAACCTGTCTGGTTCAGGACTTGCTGTCAGCCAAAAGCTGAGGGAAGCCTTGGAACATAGTCTACTGGCAATGTCAAAACAACTTCTAAGTAGCTACTCTTCAGAGGTAAGCTAGAAAGGAACACTAATGTCTGTAATTGTAAATCACAAAGCATGCACTTCCTATTGAACTCTCACCACTTGTTCTGTTGAAACTGATATGCAAACAGTCTTTGGAATTTGATACAAAAAAGTAACAAAATAGATAATTGAGTATTTCCTTATAATATGGTCCAGTATAACCAGGGACCTGTGTTTACTGCATTTCCCCCATTGGTGATAATGGGGGGAATGTAGTGAATATAGGTCATTGGTTAATGCGCAATTAACTCAGCAAGCATATTACATGGAAGTAGTTATATAGGAGATGCTTTTTCAAAAAAGATGCATAGTTTGATACCAACTGCCATTGAAAGTCAGTTAGGCAAAAGCCAACTGCCATTTGTACCTTAAAAATCTTTCATATAATTGCAGACATTGAAACTTTCTGTAACAATAACTTGTGTGACCTTGGGTGAAGTGCACAGTCTCTGAGCACTGTAATACTGTGAATTACAACATGTGCACATGTTGCCACAGTCTCGATGGGTGTTTTCATATATACTTTACACATCTTCGTTGCATTCTGGGACTGTGGAATTGTACTGAAGACTCAAAATGTGATATACAGACCAAAACCATGGCAACCACTGCTCTAATCTTCCTTTCTTTAAGTTACAGATAAAAGTACTATTTTGGGGAGCTAACCAGGCTTTTAGTAGAGCATCTTGAGATTTGTTGGTGAGGGTTTATGTTGTGGAAGAGAAATATATAAACAAAATTTGAGATTCTGTACCATTAAAAATAAGCAGTAAATATGTATGATACTGAAATACATTTTTTAATCCAAAGCTTGGTGTGTGCTTACATTGTATGTTTTATTTCAAGACTACTCCTGCAGAAAGCCTAGTGCGATGTGCTAGTCTCTTGACTGGTGTTCTTGCATGCTATTGCTATGCTAGCACATTAACGGAAGAGGATGCATGCAAATCAGAGCTATTCCAAAAAGCTAAAGTAAGTAACTTTGTAACTGCGTGGGAATGGATAAAATTGTTAACTACAGCTTGAATGACAAGAAGAAGAATAAAAATAAACATGAGTGCACATATTTTTTTTAAAATAGTAAACATTCTTACTAGATATTGTAAGAATATTCAAAAACTAGATATTGATGATGAAATATGAATTCTGTGAATGAATGTTCAGATAAACTTATAATTATAATTCATTAATATGGCTGAATACTTTTTGGTTAGCTGTATAGTGCCCCATCTCCTTTCCAATTAAACTGTGCCCACACTTGCAAAACCACCATCAGAAATGATGCTACTTTAGTCTGGAGCACTGTGTCTCGAACTGGGTACTCATTTTAAGAAAGATATTGACAAATTGAAGTGGGTTCAGAGGATGGTGACAAAGATGATATAAAGGGTCTGGAAAGCAAGTCTTATGAGGAAAGATTGAAGCAACAGGATATGCTTAGTCTAGCAAAAAGAAGACTACGGGGAGATATGATAGCAGTCTTGAAATATCTAATGGCCTGCCACCCAAATTATTATTATTAAGCATTTATATAGCACCACCAATGTACCTGGCACTTTACAATTGTTAGGAAGAGACACGGTCCCTGCCCCAGCGGCCTTACAATCTGAGAGAGACGAGGGGGAGGAGGAAGACAAAGGGAGGAGGGGAAACGGAGGAAGAGACAAGGATACATACACGAACTCATGAGATCTCAGGTGCATGTGCTTGACTTAGTTATAAAGGTATAGTTATTTAATGTTACACAAGAACGATGATTCAGGATAAGTCAGCAAGGGGGCATGGGGAACGAGGAGCCAGGGAAAACTTGACAGAAGAGGTGGCTTTCGAGGCGGGATTTGGAGGGAGGAAACTGAGCGAATGTGTTCAGGGAGGGAGTGCCAGGCATGGGGGGCTGCCAGGGAAAAGGGGCGGATGCATTTTGAGGAGCAGGCGAGCTGTGAGCAGGCGAGGGTGGTGGCAGAGGAGTGGAGCTCCCGGACAGGAATGTAGCGGGAAATGAGTGCTGAGAAATGGGGGCGGGGGGAGCGGGGAGCAAGGCCATGAAGAAAAACCAGGAGTTTGTGCAGAATGCATTCAGGAAGAGGGAGCCAATGGAGAGAGGAGAAAAGGGGCTGTATGTGGTCAAAGCGGTGGGTAAGGTGAATGACCTTGGCAGCAGAGTTATGAACAGAAATGAAAGGAGGAAGGTGAGAGCGAGGAAGGCCAGTGAGAAGGAGGTTGCAATAGTCGAGGCAGGAGATGACCAGGGCATGAACCAGGGTTTTAGCAGAGGAAACAGTGAGGAAAGGACAGATCTTAGCAAAGTTGTGCAGAGAGAAGCGATGGGATTTGGCAACAGAATCGATCTGAGGTTTAAAGGAGAGGGAGGAGTCAAAGATGAACCCTAGGCTATGTGCCTGAGGGACAGACTGGATATTGACCCCCATCAATGAAGACAGAGAAGGAAGAGAGAGGAAGGATTGGGGGGAGATTAGGAGTTTGGTTTTAGCCATGTTAAGTTTGAGCTGATGATAAGACATCCAGGTAGAAATGTCAGAGAGGCGGTTAGTGAGGCAAGACTGGATTGGGGGGCCGGAGGGGGTAGAGAGAGAGAGAGTTGGATATCATCTGTATACAGATGGTACTGGAAGCCATGAGATTCGATGAGTTTGCCTAGGGACGGAGTGTATAGAGAGGAGAGAAGAGGGCCAAGGACAGAGCCTTGGGGAACTCCAACCAAGAGGGGAAGAGAAGTAGAGGCGACACCAGCAAGAGACGCATTGAAGGATTGGTCAGAGAGGTAGAGAGAACCAATTGAGGACTGAGCCATGGAAACCAAGGGAGTGGATAGAGTTAAGCGTGGTTGGCAGTGTCAGAAGCAGCAGATAGAGGAGGACAAGGATGGAGTAAAGGTGATTGGATTTTGCTAAGAGAAGGTTGGTTATTTTAGCAAGAGCAGTCTCAGTAGAGTGGAGGGGGCAGAAGCCAGATTGGAGAGGGTCAGGGGAGGATGGTTTTGCATTGTTACAGAGGGCAGGAGTAGAAATAATGGGCTGAAGCTACAGGAAGGTAGATTTTGGTTAAATATCAAGAAAAACTTTAATGCCTAGGTGGGTTTGTAAGCTATCCATTCCTGGAGGATTTCAAAAAGAGGCTGGACAGCCATCTGTCAGGGATGTTGTAGCTCGAGTCATCCTGCATCCATGCAGGGGGTTGGACTACATGACCTTTGAGGTCCCTTCCAACTCTTAAGATTCTAAATGTATATGCAGGGGCAGTTGCCATCTCCCCATTTGTGATCGTTCTTCACCTGAAGGTTGAGGCACAATGTCAGTGCAAGTGGGCTTGTTGCTCTGATTCATCTTTCATGATTGGAGACATTGGGTGTTTTTAAACAAGGAAGGCGATTTGTGGGGAGGGCTGTCCCGTGGCTGCTGAGTGTCACTGGTGTGGAGCGCCCACGCAGGTGGAGTGCATAGGGAGGGATTCAAATGGGCGGCTCCCAGCATGGCTACTCTGGCTGTGGAAGCAAACCACCATGCACTCCCCATACCATGGACCCTGGGGAGGGGGAAGCACGCCGGGCTGGCCTTTGCAGTTGACATGTCCCAGGCAGGCGTGCTTGGGAAGCTAGACTCCCCAGCGCTCGCAGCTAGTTTCTGCGACTTGCAAAGGCCATGTCCCCCTCCAACAGTGCCTGTGAGCAGTGGACTGTTCTGCTGGCGTGGCTGGCTGCCCCAGTTCACATGTGCAGGGGCTCCGTGCCCACAGAGTTATTTGACTTGACCCGCATGGACCACTCAGGATTTCCTAACAGTGCTTCGTGCGTGGCCATGGGTGAGTGCTCCATGGTTCATGGGAGCGCATATCTAGCTGCTCCACCGTCAGATGGGCAGTTGGAACTGTGACTTCTGGGTGGCCATGCAGCGTAGCATCTTGTTTAAAAACACCCTTTGAATCACAAGGAGGCCAGTGTGATCAGTTGGGTGCTGCTAGTAAGCTGTTCATGTTTAAAATATAAAAGGGTATAGAACGTTTGCTTTTCCAAGTTTTCTGATGAGCTTTACACAAGCTTAAATGTGCGGCAAACCCACAAATGTAGTTCACTAAAGCCAGAGTGTATGAAAGATTTTTCTTTTAACTGCATTGTATGTGGTTTTCTGTTTTAATTAGTGTCTCATTCATTACGTTGGAGAAAGCATTTCTCAGTCTAAAAGTAAGCTAAATGAAGACTCTAGGATCAGCTCATTGAGGACTTTGATAGTACAGTTTACTAGCTGTCTATGTAACTGAACCGAGGTAAGAGATTTAAATTCGTATTTGTCATTGTTTTATTCTTTAAAATAATATTTACCATAATAGTGACGTAGGGTGAAAACACATGATGCTAACTCCGCTTTAACACCGTTTTAACATTTCTTATGCATGTTGCAGGACAGCATAGGGCACTAATACAGCCCTGCAACATGCCTAAGAAATGTTAAAATGGGGTTAAAGCGGAGCTGGCGTCATGTCTGTTTTCACCCTTCGTAAAAGCAATCCGACTAGGTGGTGCTATGTTTTCTTCCATCACTATTTGCACTGAAACGTGAGGTTGCCCTTGCTGACAGTTTGGAAGCTGCAGCTGGTACAGAACGAAGCAACCTGGCTCCTTTTGGGAGGTGGGTCATCTTGAGCACATTACACCTATGTTTTGCAGTCTGCGCTGGCTACCAATAGCTTTATGGGCACAATTCAAGGTGCTGGTTTTGACCTTTAACGCCCCAAATATCCTGGGCCCTATGTTTTTGAAATACTGTCTCTCTTATCATGTTTCATCATAATTCTTGCGCATACTATCCATCAGTTTTTCCCATGGAACGAGGGCATGCAGGAGGGCGTTCTCTATTGCTGCCCCAGTTTTGTGGAACTCCTTACCCCTTGAGGTAGGTCAGTGTCTGAACCTGATCATATTCTGGAGGCAATGTAAGACCTTTTGTTTTGGCAGTGTGTTTGGCCGGTGGGGATAGGGGTTTGGTGAGGGTTATTTAGAGTTGAGGGTGGTTTTTCAAAAGGGATTTTAATTTGTGTGTGTGTATTATATTGTAAGCTGCCCTGAGTCTTAGGGGAAGGGCAGGGTATCAAATTTAACCCTGCTATCCTTGAGAAACTGACTGACTAATAACCATTTCTGGGGTAGAAAGTACCCCGATTAATGAACAGCTGAAAAATAATGAATGCGATTGATTTGAAAATGACTCCAGATTAACATAAAAATGTATTAATTGAAAAACAGAAATACAAAACACCCCCCTACGGTTTTGGGGGTCACCACCACTCCTCATGTAAAGTAGCACACCTAACAAATACGGTACAGGTGGTAATGTTGACCCCCTCCAATTTTGTTTGCATACATTTAAAATAGAACTTTAAAATACAACATAAACATAGAAATACAGCATATAAATACAATCTGCAGCTGGTGCAGGGGTCATCAATCCCCCCGATGCAGAATTAATAGGTATTTTTCCAACACAAAGATGCTAATGGCTGTGATTAAAAAAAAAAAGTGTCAGGAGTTCACTCTGATAAGGTTCTAACTGCTGTGCAAAGGTAAGGAACAGTAGAAGTTGACAAGTTGACCTTTCAGAAGGGGTCATTGTAACCTCCAAAGATGTATATGGTGATTTTTTTCCTAAACACACCATAGATGACCTTTGTGAAGTCAAACAAAATGCTACATTGTGTCCTTATCTCTAATTGAGAAGGCTAATTAGGAGGGCAGGTGCTGGGTTAAGCCTTTTTAAAAAAAATACACAACTATTAAAAAAAAATGTGCATGGGGTGGACATGACCCCGAATGCAAAGGGCGTATAGTGCTTTCATTTTCCCACTGACTTCCATTGGGGGTAGAAAGTACCACTGATGATAAAATGATAAAAAAACCTCTATTTTAAACAAATGGGGAGAGGGTAGGAACATGAAACAGGACAGTTGACCTCACAGTTCTTGAGGAATACATTGGGGTGGTGGGGTGGTTCAGGCTTGCCAAAGACGTTTTATGATTTGTTTTAGCTGCGTTTGGATTTATAAAGACCCACGATGAAGAAGGAATAAATAAATGTGTCCACTGTGCAGTTTTCCTAAGAATTGCTATCATGGGTCAGATCAATGGTCCATCTTGTGCAGTATCTTGTTTCCAGTAGTGGACAGTAAAGAAATAGGGTGATGATGGAGCATTTTATCCCCTTTTCTTCTTGAACTTTTCAAATCAAAGTTTATTAGTCTTCAGCAGAGCAGATGAAGGAGGGTTGCATGGCTGTGTGGAGGGGAAGTGTGTGTTTTTGACTCTCTGAGCTCACACACGTTACCCCCAAATTGAGACTAAGCCAGGGGCGGCGGGTGGGTTTTGATATTGGAGGGGCATTGGGGTAGTAAGGCCGGCAGGCCTAGGGGCAGAGCCAGGGGGAAGGTAGGTGGAGCCAGGGGGATGGTAGGTCAGTGGCATGGCATAACCCAGCAGCAAGAAGTTCCCAGGGTTAACATCGGATGGAAGAAAACACATTCTCCCAGGGGATCCTCCTGGCCATCCAGTCAGGACAGGTAGGGTAGATCCCGCCAGCTACCACTAGGAGACAGAAAATTAGCTTTTCTAGACCCTATCCCCAGGGATCTATTCTTAGGTCTCCAGTCATTTGTCTGCCTCGGTACTGCTAGGAAGCATGCTGACTGTCTCTCAAGTGAGACAGTCCTGAAGATATAAAGGCAACTTAAAAAAAAAAAAGGGAATTGGAAGCTCCTGGTGCCAGGGGAGGAGAAATTCCCTTCAGTGAAGGGAATTTGGGGCAGAGTCGGGCACCCCCTTCCCTGTTGGTGTGGGGGCCCCCGAGGAGCAGGAGCAGCAGCCCAAGAGGAGGCGTGCTTCAGGGCCATCCCCATTCCCTGCTGGGGCGGGGAGAGTCGAGCACAGCAGACCTCGCTGCAGCGGAGGCCGGATCGACGTGAGGAGCGGCAAGTAACCCCCGAGCCCAGGAGTGGTCTCTCCAGACTCTCCCCCCCCAATCCACCTGGCGGAAGGTCCTTTCCCGCCCTCAGGGAGCTCTAGCCACGGTGTACCCGGCATAGTTAGCTCCAGCGCGGAGCGGCGCAGCCCCCGCTTCCCCAGGGCCGCCTCCTGCTCTCGGCCCATCAACCGGCCAGGCGCGCGGGGCTTGGATCTCCCGTCCGGACCCGCTTCAGCCTGCGACCAATAACCCGAGCTCCGTCGCGGAGCGGTGCAGCCACCGCTTTCCCAGGGCTGCCCCCCTTTCACGCCCCACAGACCGGCCAAGCGCCCAGAGTAACTGGGCGGGGCTTGGATCTCCTGCCCGCGTCCGATAACGACTCATGGTGCCGCAGCGGCCTAGGTTTCTCCCTCCCCTACCTGGCCCACGCAGCATAAAGGCAGGAAACAAAACCAAAAAAATGGCTACCAGACGCAGGGCCGCGGCGGAGCAGGCAGAGACAGAGGAACAAGCTGCCACAGTGAGCACCCCCTGTACCTCCCCTCCGGCCCAAAACCCACACATGGAGGTGTTGAAAGAAATTCTCTCAGAGCTTAAAAGAAAAAGCCCCCCCCCCCCGGGGAAAGAACAGAACGCTCCTTTAAAGGCCGTTCAAAAGGGGCAGGGAAGGGAAAACGGCCAAAGAGCCTCGCAAACCCGTTCGGCCCTTGAGTCAATGACCTCCTCAGACTCAGAATCCCCAGAGGAGGTTCTGTCTGTCCAGTCCTCGGAGGAGGAAAATGCAGGGGAAAGGAGGAGGAAAAGAAAGCGCAGGTCACTTCGCAAGGAAACCAGCGAAGAAAGGGGGGTGGGGGGTATCTGATCAAGCCTCAGACAGTGGGGACAGGTCAGGAGAGGCGGAATCGGGGTTAGACGCCTCGTCAGACCCAGACAGGCACTTCCCCAACAAATAGGGAGACCAGATATATGACCTGGTCACCAAGGCCCTCCACCTCAAAGAAAAGAAGGACAAGGAAGCATCATCAGATTCCTCCGAAGAGGAAGAGGGGAGGGAGTACCTCCCACAAGCGAGAGATAGGGATAAGGGGATGGTCTTGGACAAAGTCTACGAGCGCATTATTAAGAGAGAGTGGCAGCGGCCCAATAAGGCCTCCAGAATGTCTAAATCCCAGTTAGCGCTTTATTTCCTATCCAAGAACAAGAATGCTCACCATTCCCAAGGTAGATGCAGCGGCCACCTCCTTGGCCAGAAACTCGGTCTTCCCCACCGAGAGGGAGTGTTACCTCCGAGATCCAACAGACAAGGGGATCGAGTGCAACCTTAGAAGGAATTTTGCGGAAATTTCAACCATAATAAAAATGACCACGCTAACTTCTTATTTCTCAAAGGCCTTAATGACATGGATCAAACGAGCCAGGGATCACGGGTCTCTCTGAGAATGAGTAGAGTCCTCTCGACCAGAATACAGCTCGCTTATGCCTTCATAGCCAATTCTTTGACGGACATGCTCTGCTGGGTGTCCAGGGCGGCCGCATCCAATGTAACAGCGCGCCGACGCCTATGGTTGAGGTCTTGGAAAGGAGACAACACCTCCAAGAATACTTTGGTCGGGGGCCCATTCCAGGGCCGCAAGTTCTTCGGTGTTTGTCTGGATAAAGTCCTAGCGGATGCCACCAATAAAACCAAGAAACAGACTCTACAGAGCGTGGGGGTCCAAAAGCGTTCCTTTCGTTCCTACAATATATCCTTCTCAGTTCCTGGGGGTTCCAGATGTCCATTTTTCCCACGCAGGGGAAACCAACAGAGATACAGATCCAGGTGGCAAAGACAAAAGGGTCACGACAACCAAAATAAGCAGCGTCAGAACCCAGGTCGGCCCAAGTTGGAAGTATGACTGGGCCCCGGACAATGGGGAGGGGCAGGAGAGACTGGGGACCAGTGGAGGGGACCGGTGGAGGGGAGGAGAGACGGGACCAGCAGACTTCAACTATTTGGGGACCAGTGGAGGGAGTCCACCACAGCCATTCACACCATACAACGGGGGTACACAATAGAGTTCTCCCGCTCCCCCCAACAGTTCTTCTGTGCCTCTCCTGTCTCCAGCAACCATGCCAAACAGGCAGCAATGCAAACGGAAATCACCAGGCTCTTATCCATCAGAGCCATCGAACCAGTTCCAAACCATGAAATAGGCCAGGGGCTCTAGTCCATTCTTTTTCTGGTCCCAAAAAGTCAAACGAATGGAGAGCGATGTTGGACTTGAAGATCCTGAACCAGGTCGTCAAGGTTCAAAAATTCAAAATGGAAACATTACAATCCATCCGCATAGCAATCACAAAGGGAGAGTGTCTCACATCACTCGGCCTGAAGGAGGCGTGTATGCATGTACCTGTTCTGCCATCCCACAGGCAATGGCTCAGGTTCAGTTATGCCGGTCAACATTGGCAGTATACAGCGCTCCCGTTTGGGCTGGCAACCTCCCCGAGAACATTCACCAAAGTCCTAATAGCGCTCATAGTGAACCTAAGAACGGAGGGGATCAAGCTGCACCCCTACCTAGATGACATCTTGATACAATCCCCAACCTACATGCAAGCACAGAGGGACGTAGACAAGACTATCACATACTTGCAAGATCACAGATTCGTGGTCAACATCAAGAAAAACCATCTCTCTCCCTCTCAAACGTTAGAGCACCTAGGAGTGGTATGGATACCAGGATCTGCAGACTCTTCCTATCGCAACAGACACAACTGAAGCTCACCAGTCTGATCCAGCAGATCTCGAAAGCCCGCAGAATCAGGCTCAAAACACTGGCGAGTCTTCTGGGAGCCATGACCTCCTGCTTAGGGATCATACAATGGGCCAGATTCCATGCCAGGCCTCTTCAATGTTTCCTTCACCCTTGGCAAGACACCCTAACTCAAGGAGAAAATCCATGGATCCTGATTCCAGCTGACCTGAAGAAGTCCTTCAGGTGGTGGTTGCTCCCATCCCGGTTCTCCCCCGGGATGCCCCTGGCGGATCCGGAGATGACAACCCTAACAATGGATGCGAGTCTACACCGCTGGGGAGCACACGTACGGAACTCGTCGACTCAAGGAAAATGGCTTCCATGGAAAAAGGAACATCATATCAATTGGCTAGAACTAAGGGCAAGCTACATGGCACTTCAGAGCCTGGCTCCAACCCTGCGAGGAAAAGATATCCTCGTATATACAGACAACATGGTAGCAAAGGCCTATCTGAATCACCAAGGCGGGTCAAGTTCCGAAGCACTCCACCAGATGGCATCCACTCTCATCAGGTGGACGGAGAGGAACTTACAATCCATACAGGCACTGCACATCAAAGGACAAACGAACACTCAAGCCGACTGGCTTAGCAGGGTGGATCTGGATCAAGGAGAATGGTCTCTACACTTGAGGGCATTTCGAACAATAACCAATCAGTTTGGCACTCCCACAGTAGACCTGCTTGCATCCCCAGTCAATGCGAAGGTGAGAATCTTTGTCTCTCGTCACCCGGACAACAGGGCAATAGCCTTCGACGCTCTGAATATCAAGTGGCCACAGGCCTTCTATATGCCTTTCCTCCGTTTCCTCTCGTACAGAGAACCGTAACAAAAATAAAGAACGAGGGCACAGAGGTCATTCTGGTGACCCCCTTCTGGCCATGGAGACCATGGTTTGTGGACCTAATAGACCTCAACTCAGAACCGCCACTCAGACTGCCGGACCTCCCAGACCTATTGACCCAGGGGCCAAACCGATCCGACATCCCTCAGACTGACAGCCTGGAAGTTGAGAGGAGGGCCTGAAGAAGATTAGGATATTCTAGCCAGTTTCTAGATACTATGCTACAATCTAGACGCCCGGCAACCAAACGAATTTATCAGAGCACCTGGGCTACATTCGCTAGATGGTGTGAGAGGAGGGTAGTTAGGCCAGACAGGGCTCCTGTCAGTAGTATCCTAGAATTTCTACAGGAGGGCTTAGAGAAGGGTCTAAAGCCCAACACTTTACAGAGACAAGTAGCGGCACTTAATAGCATGCTAGGCACAGTAAAGGGTCACAGGATATCCAGCCACCCCCATATAAAACGTTTTCTCAAGGCAGCCAGATTTATTTCTTCCCTGGTGGTTCATCGCTTCCCCTCTTGGAGCTTGAACCTCCTTCTTAGAGCTCTCACCAGGATCCCCTTTGAACCTTTGAATGAGGTTTCTCTCTACTATTTATCTATAAAAGTAGCATTCCTCATAGGGATTACCTCTGCCAGAAGAGTATCAGAATTGGGAGCTCTGTCCATAGATCCAGCTCTATGCTCCTTCAAGGAGTCCTCGGTCGTACTCAGGTTGGATCCGGCTTTCAGCCCTAAGGTGGATTCCCTTTTCCATAGGGAACAGGAAGTGAGTTGCCTGTCGTTCTGCCCCAATCCAGGGCATCCGTTAGAACGGACCTGGCACACCTTAGACGTTAGGAGAGCCCTGAAAATCTACCTACACAGAACTAAATCATTTAGGAAAACTTCGGCCCTTTTCATATCATACAACCCTTAAAGAAAGGGATTGAAAGCATCCAAGGCATTAATAGTCAAGTGGATGACCCTTTGTATCTCAGAGGCCTATAGGGCGGCAGGAAAAATCCCTCCTCAAGGGATATTCGCACATTCCCTTAGCGGAGCTGCGACTTCACAAGCTTTCAGAAATGCAGCTTCCTACGGGGAGATCTGTTGGGCTGCAACCTGGTCCTCAATGCATTCCTTCACTAAACAGTATAGGATTCCATTGCAGGACTCTATGGACGCAGCCTTCGGGAGAAGAGTCCTTCAGGCAGTCCTCTGAATAGAGGCACTGCCGAGAGGACTACACAGTTTCTGCTGGTTGATCTCTCTCCTTCGTGTGCCCTCCCATAATGTTGGACTGGGGTACTGCTTTGGTACGTCCCTACTGTCCTGACTGGATGGCCAGGAGGATCCCCTGGGAGAAAGGAAAATTGGGCACTTACCTCTGAATTTTCCTTCTGCGGGGGATCCTCCTGGCCAGCCAGTCCCCACCCGGAGTGATTAGAACTCTGTGGTGTCTGTGTGCAGCTTTGCTGCCATGATTGCTAATTCTTAAACCAACCCGGTTAGTTAGTTGGTCTTGAGGAAGGGGAGAGAGAGAGTTAAAGTAATTTTGCCTTCAGTTCTCTAGTTAAGAGCGTTAGAAAATTAGGTAGCACAAACGGAATATAACTTAACAGACAAGCAGGTTGATAAGGCTTGATAAAACTGTAGAGCTAAGAATAAATCCCTGGGGATAGGGTCTAGAAAAGTTAATTGTCTGCCTCCTAGTGGTAGCTGGTGGGATATACCCTACTGTCCTGACTAGCCGGCCAGGAGGATCCCCCGCAGAAGGAAAATTCAGAGGTAAGTGCCCAATTTTCTACATGCACATCAAGCTTAAAATGAATAATTTGTAAACCCAAAACACAGGGAAACACCCAAAACACTGGCATAACACCCCAAACACTGGCATAACCCAGCAGCATGGAGTTCCCAGGGTTAACATCGGATGGAAGAAAACACAGTCTACATGCACATCAAGCTTAAAATAAATAATTTATAAATCCAAAACACAGGGACCCATCCTTGTAAAGCACCCCAGTCACAGCCTGAGTCTAATTTTACCACGCACATCCCATTTCCAGCATTTAGAACACAACTGAAATCGCATGACTTGCAGTGACATCTCTCTCAGGATTTCCAAACCTCCATTTTACCACACACAGTCCCCCCTGCACTAACCCACTAGCCCCCACTCCCCTCCCCGAGAACCCAGGAGCCCTGGCTCC
>QEPC01004481.1:325115-361870 GCA_003113815.1 Sphenodon punctatus
CCTTTAGTGGTTGAGGCCTTTTTGCTTCCTCAAAAGCCTCAAAAGGGGGGAATTATGGAAGAATCCCATTATGTCTACTTGACCAAGCTTTTAGGCCAGAGCCTACTTCTTTGCAAGGCAGGGACACATATGTCTCAGCTTCTTTGCTAAAACCTTCATGAGTTACAGTTAGCACCAATACTGAAGTTTCCTGTGTATGTGGGTTCTGTGGTGAGCTACATCTTCCGGAACAGTAAATTCCACCACACCCCTCACTCCCCCCTTCCCCCGTGTGCCCGCACTCCCCCCACCCCGGGCCCCGCAATTTACTTACCAACCATGGTCGGTCCGGGTCCTGACCTCTCCTCGTCCTCAGCACTTCCGCCTGCATCCAGGGAGGGAGATTCTGCATCCAGCAGGGAGGGAGGAAGGGATTCCGCTCGGGGAGGCTAAGAGCTGTGCACGTGTCAGCAGTTCCCAGCCCCCTGCACAGGCTGAGACCCAGCCTGTGCAGGGGGCTGGGAGCTGCTGACGCACACGCAGCTGTTAGTTCATACCAGGGGTGCCTCCGTTAGGCGCCCCTGTAAGAACTTTCCCCCTGCCCGGCCCCTGCAATGAAAGAGTGCCCCCTACGGCACTGTTCCATTGCAGGGTCCCTTTATGCGGAGTGGACGGCACTTCTAGCCGCCCACTCTGCATAAAGGGAGAACGCCTCCCTTTTGACCCTGAAGGCTTCCTTAGGAAGCTTTTGGGGGGTGGGGGGAGTCACCGGTTGTGTGTGTGCACACGCACGTACACACAACCGGTGAGAATGTGTGGTGCCACCTCGAAGAACTTTGCCTCTTTAAACAAGGTTCTTCAAGATGGCTACGCACATTCACCGCGATGCCGATACGGACGTTGTTGTTGTTGTTTTTTAAAAAAGCTGCCGCTGGCTGGGGAAGTCCTGGGGGGCCAGGAGGGGCATTGCCCCTGCTGCCCTAGAGGGCCCACTGCCTCTGGACTAAGCATAGCCAAGTCTTGGGAAACTTATTAATTGAAAATGGGATTAGAATGTAGACTTTTATATAGACTTAGTATTGGATTTACTACTGCTGCTGCTATAATTCAGTTAAAGAACTTAATCCACATGTTTCACCAAATTGTCTTGGATTCCATTCTTGCTAAAGATACTGCTGGCACATGGCTGGCACCCTCAACCTCTCCTCTTCCCCCCCCTCCTCCCCAAATGCGCCTGCAGATCCACCAGGACAGGATAGAATGATAGTGGCTTGGATGTTGCATCTTAAGGAAGCCTCACTCTCCTCACATCACCACCAGCCATGCCCTCTGCACCAGTGGTCATGGAGTCTGGACCAATACAGCTGCCCAACTAGAGATCCCATGAGGATGGCAAGCCAACCCACAACACTCCCATACCTCCCTGATGGGGCCAGAAAACCCTAGTCCCTGATGTCTCCTATGACATCCGCGCAGCCCCTGTGTTTACAAATAGTCAAATTGATGGCCATATTCACTTTTTCAGTAGAAATAGCAATCTGTGGGACATTACTGAGACTGGACCTATATTTTAAACATTTACATTCATGAATTCATAATCTAAGATAAATTCTATTCCTTACCAAGGACAGGGTAAGTAATATGTACTTTGATAACTACTCTGAACATATTGGCTTTTTTTTGACAGGGCAGCCTGAGTAAGATCTTATCTCGTTTATTCCTGCGTTTGTTAACATCAAAGATGATGAATGATCTTGCGGATCTTTGCAAACATCTGGTGAGTACTTACAGTATGGTTAAGGCTTTTTTGTTTGTTGTTTGCAAAAGATTGTTTATATTGTGTAAATAATTCAACGCTAAACTGGATGAAATTTCTATTGTAGAAATCATTCAGGTAAAAGACAGTGGGTCCGATCCTAAGACCTGTATGGCATATGCACGTGCAACTTGTGCACATCCCACGTGCATCCCCTGCATGGGGAATATAACATGCACGTAAACTCGGCACAACTTGTGCATGCTGGGGTTTAGGATGAGCCCTACTAACAGGAAGTATTTTTGGTTTATCTTTTTTGTGTGTACCTAAACAATGACCAAACTGCTGTCCAACTTGGACGATCTTTGAACAAATGAAAGTGGTGATGCTGTGAAGTCTGTATGGCTAGTTAACTTTTAGGTCATCTCTGTTAACATCCATAGACAGCTTATTTTATGCCACACACAATACTGCTTCTTGACCTTTTGTAACAAGTTCCCCTCAGTATGCAACATCTAGCGAATTAGCTCAGGCCTGTTACAGAGACGGGGTATCCTCCTTACCCATCAGTTGGGTCTTGTACCCCTTCATTTGGCCCTGGCCTCCACACGTCCCTTACAGCCAGACCTAAAAACCCACCAGTGAGGACTTCTCCTTAAAAAGGTGGGTCCCTCTCAACCAAAACCAAAATCCAACAAAACACATAACCAAGAACAAGCACACCTTCATGCAGGTTCAGTTCCTCCAGTTGAGAGGCCTAGCGCTCCTTGAAGCCTGGAATTCCAGTAAACCTTACTGCTCCTTTCTCTGGGGGCTCTGGCAGGCAGAAGAGGTGTTTCCTCTTGTCTGGTCTCCAGCAGACTGCAAAGTTAGCTTATTGTCAGTCCTCTTTTATAGGCCTTCCTGAATCTGCTCCAGATTTAAAGGGCCAGTGTCCTTTTTGCATCCCATAGGCTAGTTATGGGCTTTCAGCCCCAATCTGGTGCCTTATCTTTGGCCTACTTTGCCATTTTGTGGCAGCACCCTGCCACACCTTTTTTGACATGCCAAAAGATTAACATGTTCTGTTACCTCTGAGGGGTCTTGTGCTATCAAAAAAATAAAATTAAAAGTATATGGTAATGCTTTTGTTAGATGAACTTTACTGGAAAGCCAAATGAAGCTGGAGAAACAAGCCTAATAGAAGATGATCTTGAAGAGAGTACAGTGGAAGGGGAGAACGAGGCAGTCATGGATCTATTTGATGATCACTGCACTGATCCTGGAGATGCAAATGAGCCTGGAGAGATGCAAATGGTGACTGGTAAGTAAAATCTACGCTGTGCACATAATTGTTTGAATGAAACTGACAACTGTTTCCCCCCCACCCCCAAGGTTTTCAATTTCACTATTTTCTCACCACAGTCATGCATTACACTGATTTAGGCCACAGTGTTTGTGTTCATAGACGAGGCAAGTTGCCCCTAGAGCAATAATAATGCTTATGACTTAGTATTTTAGAAACAACTAGCTAATACTTCCTTGAAGCACCTTGGGGAGGGGAAAAGCTTATTTTACTAATGGAGAATTCAAGCAAAAAGGATAAATGTCTTGTCTGGTGTCACACAATGAATTTGTGCCAGAGCTGGGAATATAAACTCCAAGTCTCCAGACCAACCATACTTTGACCAACATTTTCTATTTTTGTCTATTTTGTTTGTTTGACTGAGTCACTTTATGCATTGACAATACTCTATTTCCATTTTATTTTAGAGGCTCAGCTTGAAGTGCTGCTATTAATATTAATTGCTAGTCTATTTCTCCTGTTGTCCTGAATAAGCATTGCTGGAACCATCACCTTCCCAATGACTGACAATAGTGGAAAAGACTGAGTAGTAGGTGGGGCTGTAGACATCCCAGGGAAAAACTGGTAACTGAATACAGACCCTTTCTTTCTAGATCATTTTGCCCTATGTTGTTAATGTCGGCTATTACTGCCTTAGGTTTGTTGGGTGGCTTACCTGAAACGAATTAGTACCTTCAGCTCATTTCCTCATAAGGAAGTGTCCGTGTCGCTAAAAACGCCATTACAGATGGCTCTACAGAGATGCCCTTCTTAGTAGTCTTATTCTCCCTCCCCAATTTGAGGCAAACCCCTAGTGTGGAAGCAGTCTAACATGGGGCTGAAGCAGAATGAGGGAGCCTTGACCTGCTGATGCCCATGCCAAGAGATTTCACGGTTGACAATCTTACATCTTGATAATTTAGTTTTAAAAGTCCAAGTAAACCTAGCCTGTCTATATTACAGTGAAACTTTTTTCCCAGGTGCCATGAGCCCATTAGCAGAAGAGCACCTGACCAAGCAGGATTTACTGCTCCTTGATATTCTGAAGTTCTTGTGTAGATCTGTAACTACAGCTCAAATCCATACAATTTGCTTCAGAGCTTCTGAAATACGGAGAAAACTATTAATGCTAATTGACAGAAGTACATTTGATATTACTAAGTCACTGCATCTCCACATGGTGAGTGTGATACCACAAGCTCCTATTCAGTAGCAATCTATCTGTACTTAAAACATTGTCTAAAAATCTCCTGTATGTTTTGGGGCCCCTGTATTGGATTTCATGACCGATTATTGAAGATTTAAACGTTAAGTAAATATTTGGAAAATGAAATACATAGGATGTGCCAGAAGCCAGGTTTCACTTTATGTAGAATGCCTTATATGTAATATAGTTTTGGCCATAAACAGATACCTTGCGGATTGCACAGCCATCTGTTGATGGACAGTGGGTGGTATCTCCTTTAAGAACCATGAAAACAGACAGATTCCACTAGTGTATAAAATTCAGTGGCCTCTTTTTACTGTGTATGTGATCACTTGTTAACGCATAAGAAAATCTAGCAGCTATTGAAAATGCTTATCTTTATTATATACTGTTTAAGTATATCTGAATAAAATCATTACTTTTACTTATTTTCTAATTTTTATATTATGCCTCAGTACTTGGTCCTTTTGAAGGAGCTCCCAGTGGAAGAAAATCTGTTGCCAAAAGATGATGTCCTTATGCTTCTCAAGCCTCTTTCGTAAGAAAAAGAATTAAACAAGTGCACGTTAATAAAACCCCTTTTGTCAGCCATTTTTTCAAATCTGTTAGGTTTTTCAAACCATCTGTTCTCTCACACAGCAATATGTGCTCCTTTTATCGTCGAGATCAAGAAGTTTGTTCGGAAATTCTAAATAGTCTTCTTCCAGTGGCGGCAGCTTTGGATCCCACTAGTACAGATGGCGAAGAAACAGGAGAAGCCCAAGGACAATTTTTAACCATTGTTGGAGCATTTTGGTATGTTCCATTCTCCTTCCCCTCCTCCCCCCGCCGTAGTGTGTTTCTTAGTCCTAATCGTATTACCTGTGATGCAGCTAACCTATACAAATCAGGGTTATAACTGTCGGTGTCAAATGAGCTGTCCGGTCTACGCTCTCTCGTATGATTTTTATTCCATAGTAAATTTGATCACTGGCATTCCTGAAATTGATATAGCTCAAAACTTCATTGTTATGAAGCAATTTCTTTTAAAAAAACAGCAACAAATTGTAACACACAAAAATAGATCCAGACTTCAATATGAAGGAGTAGTCTATTCGAAGGAAGTTAATAAAAGTTTTTTTGTTTGTTTACATTTTTATCCCACCCTTCCCTCAGAAGGTTCAGGGCGGCTTACAAAATAAAATGTAAACATAACATATGAGGGCAGGGCAAGCCAAGGTGACACAGTCCAAATGCCCCGCCTCTGCAGCACACCTCTTCAAGTTGCTGCAGGGACTGAAGGCGTTTTATGCTGATTAGATCGGGCCTCATTTCTTATTGACAAGAAAACTCGCTCTGCCAATGTTCTCTATGCATCTGTAATAAACATACAGTTCCAAGCATTGTGCTGGAAAGTATGCACAAATAGAGCAAGCAGACTCCTTACAGAGAATTGCTGAGAAGACTTACATATAAGACTTATGAATGAGCTGCAAAAAGCAGATAATCATGCTTTAAAACTTTTTTCTTATATTTTATGATCATAATAGAGTTCCTTCTGTTTCAATATATCTTTTGTTTCAGGCACTTAACAAATGAAAGGAAATGTACAGCTCCAGTGAGGATAGCCTTAATTAATT
The DNA here is from genome assembly GCA_003113815.1 of Sphenodon punctatus. Taxonomy (NCBI): domain Eukaryota; kingdom Metazoa; phylum Chordata; class Lepidosauria; order Sphenodontia; family Sphenodontidae; genus Sphenodon; species Sphenodon punctatus. Next base: position 331,001 of record QEPC01004481.1, read on the forward strand.
GCATGAAGGCCCTACTGGAGGTGAGCTCTGTTTCCTTTTTTGATATTGGTGTAGTTACTTAGGCTTAAAGAGTAGCATGCTAAGAGCAACTGCATCTCACAGTAAAATGGATGTCTCCAGCATTCGTGAAAATTTAAGTTTTCCATACAGATTTAACACTGGGATATTCATTTTCCTCAGGCTGATCCTCATTCAAACTGGGCTGTGCTTAATGTAAAAGATAAAGAACTTTCTATGAGTGAAGCTTTTCCACAGTTCCTTGCAGATACCCACCATCAAGTTTGAATGCTTGCTGCAAAGTCCATAACCAGGTGATTAAAACTATTATCTTAACCAGCCCTTTCCACTTCATGGGATAGAGAGTTTGAGTCTGGCTGGAAGAAAACAATCCAGGGTCCCATGTGGAGGGGATGAAGCAAGCAACTCCCTCCTCTACAATCATGGAGCTGGAAGGGAACCCCAGTGGTTATCTACTCCAGCCCTCTCCCCATTAAGCAGGATCCAGAGTGCCTACACCATCCCTGAGAGATGTACCTATTTACTGTACCTGCCCATTACTTCCATCTAGAAATATCCTGCAAGAGTTCAAGTGGGGAGAGTGTATTCGCTGTTCTCTGCTGGCACTTCCTTCCCTTTCATGTCCTTGGTGCCATGCCAGATGGAGAGGTAGGAACTCTGATGCTAAGGGGATCAAATTCGTAAATACTGATGGCTTGTTCACATGAGCATACAAAGAAGCAATAACCCTTTAATTAGCTGCTGTTGGGAGCCAAAAGTGGAAATTTGAACCTCCCTTAACAAAATCAGTTATTCAGGGCAGTGGAGCTATTAATACATACCTGTACAGATGCAGAAGTTGGTGGCTATAGCCCTGATGCTGATCCTCTTGATCAGCAACCTCTTATTTACATGCTCATGTAAACAAAGCCTCTGCTAAAATCTCAATGCAGAGCGAACATCTAGATAAAAGGAGTCGTAGCCCCGAGGTCTTGTACACCCAGGTTTGTACTCTTGTAAAAGGGTAGGATAGTAGGGATCCCAGCAACGGGCATGGTAACCTATGTACAATGATGGCATGGAGATGGTGATGGCAGCTCTTCCCAGGTGGCAGGAGAGTGGGGGGAACTCACTAGGTTGCAGACTAGTTTAAAGCATACACTCTGGTATCCTGATTTTCTTTTTGTAGTGCCTGCAGCAGTCCATGTGTGGTATATCTCCTCTGAGTATTTCAAGCATTTTATTCCCTTGATGTCTTAAATAATGCAATGTTTTTCATTTGTGGCATTCAAAATTTATGTAAATAGACACAGTTCAGTGTATCATATTTGTGTAAAAAACATTGTGTACTGAATTTTTGTGCGGTTATATTTAGCATCATGAAATAATAGAACAGGTACAGTATATACTGGGATGGTGAGCAAATGGTATTTTGGTACTTCACATTAATAATGGTCTTTGCTTTGGTGTAGCACCTACCATTTTAGGAGCATAGCCCTCAGATTATAAGCAAATTTGTCCTTGCACTAGTCCATAGGGTAGGTAGAGCTATAGGTGGTCAGAAACTTGCATCCCTTGCTTCTTGAGCTGCCCACAATTGGAAAGGGCTTTGGCACTACAAGCAACTGGTGGGGAGAAATCACTTCAAAGTGCAGTCGGACCTTCTTGGAGAAAGGTGTGACTGTAGCAATGTAAGACTTTTGAGGGCACATATGGGACCCTAGAGAGACTTCCAACTCTCAAAACAGAGATCCTCAACCCATTATTTATCTTGTAAAATGCACAGTGATACTGGAAGTTGTTAAGTAACTTTTGTCCTCTATTATTTTAAGCTTGTTTCAAGATGTGAAACAGAGAGATTCTTCTGGTTTACCGAAAGCTCTTCCTTTGAAGCTTCAGCAAAAAGCTTTTGAGAACGTATACCTCAAAGTTCAGGAAGGAATGAGAAATCTGGTAATGAGATTTAGCCATTATGCATTAATGTTTATGACCATATGATTATCCAATGCCATGATTTCTAATTTTTGGAGGATAATAATTGTTTTGAGTGGAGCTAGTTATTTTCCTGCCCTTACAACAAGATTTAAGCCTCTGCCATCCTCTCTCTTTTCTCAGGGTGGACAGTCAGAACTGATTGGTTATACCCCTTCTCGCTCAGCAGTAGGCAGGATCCAGATGATTGACAGCCACTGCTAGTGGGAGGGGCATACCCTGCACCAGCTTCCCAGTCTGTTCCTGCTTTGTGAGGAAGCAGGGTTTTATGCTATAGGTTTTTATTTCCACTTTTGTTTTATTTGTTTGTTTGGGGGCTATTCCCCCTCACCCTTAAGGGGCTATCCCCCCTCTTCTCCTCAGGAATGCAGGTCTCTGAGCTTTGTGGGCAGGGGAGGACTAGGGTGGGGTGTATCCTACCGTTTTGTCCCTCCTGTCTCTTTAGTCTCTTTAAACAGGGCTCAGAGTTAGGGACTCTTTCTTCTGACTCAGAACGGTGCATTTTTCACAAAGACAAGGTAGTCCTGATGTTAGACCCCACATTAATACAGAAGGTAAGCTCAAGGTTTCATAGGGATCTAGAACTGAATCTTCCTTCTTTTTGTCAAAATCTCCAGCACCATAGAGAGAGGGAATAGCATAGATTAGGTGAGGGGAGGGCATTCAGAATTTACCTGGATAGGTATAGCCACTTAAGAATGGACTCTGCCCTGTTTGTAGCCTTCTGGACTAGGATAAAGTATATGAAGGTTTGAGAAAGTACCCTAGCTAGATGGTTTAGCGCCTGCATATTGAAGGCTTACAAGGTTCCTCCTCCTATGGGAATTTCTGCGTATCTCAGGGGCAGCTATGGTGTTGGTGCTCCTGGGTAGGGTGTCGGTGGAGGAAATCTGCAGAGTGACAGCTTGGTCCTCTGCTTATTCCTTTACATGTCACTACAGGGAGGGACTCCCTAGCATCCACTGAAGCAGCTTTTGGCTGTTGGGTGCTTCAGAGAGTTCTGACTCAGTCAAGTTGGGAATTGGATCCATTTGGGGCAAGACTGTTTCTTTTTTGGACTGGTGGGAATCTGCCCTCCTCTGGAAAGGCACTGCTTGGGGACTTCCATCAGTTCTGTCTGTCCACCCAGCAAAAAATGAGCGGAAATTCACAGGTAAGGAAATTTCCGTTTTTGCTGATTGCTATACCAGAGAGTACTTCTGTCTGTCTGAATTTGGTTCGTTTTAGAACTTCATTTCCATTTGTCATCCATTAAACGTGAATAAAATGTGAATAAAATTGTAAGGAATTGGAGAGTTTTCTTCTTTTGTGTTCCTGTGACCCATCTCCTGGGATCAGACGGTTTCATGGGAGAACACTGCCAGTCAATCAGACTCTACAGGCTTTTCTGAAGACATAACTATAGAATGGATCGCTCCATTATGACCTGTTTGGTACTTCTCTGATGTGACCAAGAGTGGCGGCTGTTGGAGACAGGATGCTGAGCTCAATGGCCCATGCTCTGCCTCAGTGTTGGCACTTCTTCTGTTGTCACTAGACTTCTGGTTTCATTTCCCCCTACATCTTAGGGACTGAACAATATACTATTACAAAGGATGATCATAGCTAAATTTAGTTTCAGCTGATGTTTATAAGCGTAGCGTTTTGATCTCGCTTAACAATTCTTTAAAATGTCTTTTTTCCTTTACTGATGAAGGCGCGTGGTGCTGTGAGGCCAGAGGACCTTCAGGATGAGGAAGGGAACAGAAAAGCCACTTTGCTGATGCTGATAACCATGGTTTTATGTTGCAGTCCTGTGTGTGAGAAGCAGGCTTTGTTTGCTATTTGCCAGTCTGTGAAAGAGAATGGTTTAGAACCTCACCTTGTAAAAAAGGCAAGTATTTTGGGGGGTGGGGGTGGGGGGAAGGGCAGGGACACGCGTATACTTGGACTAGAGACTTGCAGCACTGTCTGTCAGAAGTGGGTCACTTTGGGAATGTGTTCTGGCCATGTCAACTGGGTTTGGACCAGGCAGGCTGCCAGTGCTCTGCAGGTGGCAGGGCTATAAGGTGTAGGAGAACCCTTGAGCTATGCCACTTTCTGACATGGCCCCCTAATGTTTTCCCTGCTATCTCTCCCATTACCCCACTCAACTGAAAAGTAGAATAACTTGCTACTGTGAGTAGCAAAATCCTGGCTCTCCTGGCAGTAGTCTGCCATCCCTCTCTCTCCCAAACTAATTAATCTAGTGTTGTCCTCTAGGCATGGTCACTCCCCTTATGCAATGGTGTGATCTCTCAACGCTCAGGAGGAGGCAGAATCTCATCAGAAATAGGCAGAACAACCCCCATGGAGCATTGTGACAGCGCAGATAGGTCCCAAATTCATGTCACTTGGGCCATGTCCACATTGGGTTTGGACTGGGCTTGACATAGTCGGACAACATATGGCAACATATGGACTAGTCGGACTCTGGCTCTGCTCAGGCTGAAATTTCTGTCCCGTATAAGACTAGCTTATACTGTAAATTAAGGAATTAGAGTAACAGTGCAGTGACAAAGCGTTAAACTGTTGAAAGTTTTTAAAGTTGTTTTATAGTATGTAAATAGAATGCTGCTATTGCATTTTGTTTGCTTATGTAATTATTATTATTATTATTATTAACAAGCATTTATATAGTGCCAGCAATGTACCTGGCACTTTCCAAAGAAATTGAATAGACACGGTCCCTGCCCTAGGGCTTACAATCTGAGAGATGGGGGGGGGGAGGGGAGGACGACGAAGGAAGGGGAACAGAGGCAGAGACAAGGAGTGTAACATTCATGAGGATGCGAGGTCCCAGGTGCATGCTCTTGGCTTAGTTACATCTAATTATTAAAGTTAAAAATACCATTTTGAGGTCACAATCAAATAATTCCATGGCAATAACTCAATTTTCATGAAAATTAAGGAATAAACAACCTTGCAACAAATGGGAGCAAAATTATTGGTTCTTTTCAGAAGTAAGTTATATAAAATTGTCCTCTCAATGCTCTGATTTTGACATTGGGGGCATTTTTCTTTTCCCCAGTTTTTGTCTATTTCTGTATTTAGTTTTTTATAAATTCAGAAAAATAGGCCCAGCTTTATAAGCCACAATTAAATATTCTGTACCTTTTTCACGTGATGAAAAATGATGCTGACACCACCAGCTCTGGTAGAATAACAGGAGGTTGTTTTCCTATATAAAACCACAGTTGAAATATGTACGCTCTAGCAGGGTAACAACATAAACACATAGATACTACAAGGGGACACATGGCACTGCTCAATGGAAACAGGTTATTACTACTTACTATCTGTATTGTTTGTAACTTGTTACTGTTTTATGAACAATGTATTCTTTTATTGGTGGTATGTGGCTGGACCATGGCAAGGAGCTAGTGTCTTTAATAAAATTTGAAATTCATGTCTGTATTGGTAAATATACTAAAATGTATATGTTATCTCAATGTTACTGTACAGGTTTTGGAAAGAGTATCTGCCATTTTTGGCTATAAAAGTGTAGAAGTCTTCATGAATTCCCACTTAGACTATCTGGTGCAGGAATGGCTGAGAATAGAACACAGTGCATATGCCCTATCTGCCTTTCCTTATATTCTCCTGAACTATTCCAGTCTTGAGGACTTCTACAGGTAGGTTATAAGTGGTCTGTATGCAAACATTGGCTCAAAGCAAACTTAAACTGCAAAGCATACTATGTGAGTTAAGAGATTAGTGTGCTGACAGATCTTGTACTGCACAGTTTTTGCTGAGGAAGGTATAAGAGACTTTAACGTTTAATTGCAGTATTTTGTCTATAATATGGCATTGCATGGATGGAAATAGGCATGGGGTGGAACCTCGGGCCCGGGGGCCAAATGCTACCCATGCATAGTTTTTATGTGGCCCCTTTCCAATTCCTGGTTCTGGCTCCTGGATCCAATTTCCCACTCTCGAGCACTGAAAAACGGATCTCGGGGTAAGGAAGCAGAGAGGATGGTTATACATGCAAGGATAGGGGACAGATCCATGCAGACTGGTCTTATCACAGAGCGACCTAGTTTGACCTCTCTGTGGCCTCAGTATTTTCTTCTGAGTGGCCCTGTTTTCACCATGGCAACATATGGGGGCCCCACTCCGTCCCAGAACGCCCCCCCCTCGGAAACATGGCTACCTGCAGGGCCTGCAGAGGATGCTGCCAAAGGTGCAGGGGAATGGGGTGGGGCCACCCATTTTTTCTTTGCCGTGGGCCCCATAAATGCTAAGGCCAGCCCCTGACTCTGTGGCACAAATCAATGATCTGGACCCTCCTCTTCCTGAGTGCACCCGTTACACATTCCTGCCCCCAACTCCTATGCGGCCCTTGGAGCTTGTACTAATTTTTAAAATGGCTTCTGGGAAGGAAAAGGTTCTCCACCCCTGAAATAGGTAATCTTCACAAACTTAATTATGTGATGCATGTGTTTAATCTACTGTGTTATATTTAAAAGGTAATATTTTTCAAACACTTTGGTAATTGAATAGATTTTTCTTTGAAATGTATTTCTCTGTAGGTCTTGCTATAAAGATTTGATTCCACACTTAGTGATAAGAGGTCAGTTTGAAGATGTAAAATCCATTGCTGAAAAGATTGAAAAAGACTGGCGACAGCTTCTAGCGCACTGTTTTCCAAAGATACTTGTAAATATTCTTCCTTATTTTGCCAATGAAAGCCATGGAGATAGTGAGGTAGCACAGCAGAGAGAAGCAGCTTCTAAAGTCTATGACATGCTGAAGGATGAAAACTGCTTAGGAAAACAGGTACCTTTTTTTAGTAATAAATGTTCCCAAATCTAAAGTGATTTCTTTTGGGATGTCTAAACATCATCGTTGGGTTATTGGTAAAGAAAAACTTGAGGGGGCCTCCTCCTTTACTTACTTGGGGGTTACTTTTGACATAGCTTTATCCTGGAGGTCACAACTGCTCAGGGTAAGACAGAAGGCAGAGCAGGCCGCAAGTGGGATCTTGAAATTTTACAAGAATTGCTGCAAACGTACCTGCATAGAAGCTCTGAGAGTGGCGGAGGCAAAACTGGATTCCACTCTCTTGTATGGTGCTGAGTTGTGGGGATTGGATCAAAGGGCTTGTAATGCATTAGAGATTGTGCAGGCTGCCTTTTTGAAAAAACTCCTGGGAATACAAAGCTGCACTCCAAGAGTGTTGGTCAGGCAGGAGTTGGGGGTTTTGAATGTGGACACCAAGGTGAAACAGCGAGTATTTGCCTACTGGATAAAAATCAGAACCCTCTCCCCAAACCATATTCCCAAGACAGTCCTGATGGAAATGGATGAAAATCTGAAAGGGAGGAACTCCTGGGTAAAAGAAGTGAGATTGGAACTAGCAAAAACGGGCCTTGGGTTTATTGGTGAAACCATGGATCGTATCCCTATCTCAACAGACAGGGAACAGATCATAACACAATTGATAGATATTGCCCTCCAGAGGGTGGCTGATCTAGCCCACTTACCTCTGAACCAATACAGATTTTCAGCAAAAATGCCCGTTCTCTATTTGCAGATTCCCCAACACCACTTAAGATTAGTTATTACTCAATTGAGACTTTCGCAACTGGACTCTAGTGTACAGGAGGGCAGGTGGCAGGGGATTCCATTGGCACAAAGCTATGCCCCTGTCATCAGAAGAGAGTAGAGGATATACCACATCTCCTATGGGAATGCCCTCTGTATACAAGTGATAGGTCCAAATGGCTGAGTCCATGGATGAAAGGGGAAGAAAGGCCTTCTCCTCAGGAAAAGACAATACAGCTTTTTTTGGAGCTGTCACCAAATTGAGTATTCTATCTTGCGAAATTCTTACATGCAGCTCAGATGAAAAGGAAAAGACAGGTCAAAAATGGAAAGTGTGATATCTTTTTGATATGTGATGTACAAAACATCACTCAGTAGAGACTCAGCAGAGACTGTAGTGGGAGGTTCCCAAGTAATGGCGAGAATGCCAACCATAAACTATTTAGAATTCTGTATGATGGTGATTTTTTATTTTACTTATGTTTCTGTTTATCTGTTATATGAGAGATACGTATTGCTATTTAGTGAAAACAGTCCCCAACCAATGGTGTAAATGCTAATCACCAATCATTTAGACTCTTGTAAGAAGGTGACTTGAATTTATATATGTCTTGTCTTACGTGTTATAGGAGAGACACGAGTTGTTCTTTAGTTTTATTTGTTTATGAGAAAGTGTCGTATATGTTGTACGAGATTACTTGTACTTTTATGTGAAACTGTTGAATTTGGCCAAATTTGGTCGTAAATAAAAATTCAATTCAATACCTATTTTTAACATCACTTTGTGTTTGAAAATCCATGAACAGAGGTGGATAAAAGTAGACTAGAAGAAAAATATTCAGCAATTTAAATCATTCCGGTCTTTGGATAACCATGCATTTAATGACAAAATACATCAAAGTTGAATATTTTTATTTTGAGTCTTTCAAATAAGTTTAATTTCTCTCAGGGGTTCCTCCTGGATGGTTAGCCCAATACAATAGAGTAGATTCCTGCTGCTACCAGTAGAAGGTAGACTTAAAAACATTTTTGAGCATGCTCAGACAGGATCTAGCCTCTGCAGCTCCCGTTGTTAGTCTGCCTCCACTCTGGTAGGATGTGGACTTACAGCTTTCCAGCATAGGATCCCTTGTGGATAAATTTCTAGTTTTTTGTTTTTGTTACCTGGCTGAGCTTGCTGTCGGTGTCAGGAAGCGCGGACACTCTTTTTGTTCACCAAGGCCTTCAGGCTGCCAGCAGGACAGGAGAGTCCCTCCGCCTTACCCCAGGGATCTGGTTCCAGACGGTTCAGGACCTGGAAAGAGAGGGAGCAGCACAGTGCCCTGAGGAAGCTGAGGTGGTTTTCCCCCGCTGCTGAGCACCTGGCTCGACTATTGCTCCGAGAGTCACTGGCATGCCACAGAGGACAAGCGGTGGCGCCAGAAAAACTGAAACTAAGCTGGCAGATGGCTTTTATTTTCTCTGGTCCGATCAGGGCCCAGGGGCAGGTACCAGTGACAGGAACGCATCCAGCAGCATCGGAAGCAGTCAGCTGAGCCAGCGCCTGGTCTTCAGGCCTGGGACATTTATCCAGCGTGGTTGTCCCCAAGACGATGGCATCTCAAGCGTGGAGCCAGAATGAGAAGGGACATTGAGGACGTCTCGGACAATGTAAAGTCACCCTGTGTCGAGAACCCCACATGGAGGTCTTAAAAGAGATCTTTCTCCCTTCGGCTCCTTGCTCGGCACTCCTAATTTGGGTATTGCTCTGCTCCAGCCAATGAGAAGGCAGATCTCGAATGATGACACTTTGCAGGCGGACCAGGAAAAGTCCCTTCTCTATGGTTTCCAGTTTGAGTTTTGCCTTCAGACTGAGTGGATGCAGGTCAACCTTCTTCACTACAGGGACCTTGTACTCGCTCTCCCTCCTCTCTCCGCAGCTGGAGCAGATTGAGCTGAGAGTGGCTCTGCCCTGCCTCCCTCCTTTTTGAGGAGGCTTTTAGTAAGGAGTTTTCACTCCCTACATACAGAGGCTGCTTACTGAGGCTGCAGCCTGGCAGGAGCCACAGCAGTAGGCTTCCACTTGGCGGGAATCGGAATGCCCAGCTCTAACAGGACCAGGCGGTAAGTATTTCCCCTCCCTCGCTCCTATCCACAGGGGCTTCTATCCCTCTCCCAGTTTTCAGGCCAGGGACTAGGAGCGGTGCGGGTAGAGAGTGTCTTCCCCGCATCCCTTGAAGGACTGCCCTGTACCCTATCCGGGGTCTTCCCCCAGTTTGTGGGACTCATCGCCTGCTTGTGCTGAGACTAGTCCCCCCCCAGAGTGCGGGGTTAGGGTTTTTCACCTACAGCCTCCCAATTCCCCCTATGCCACCCCTCCTTTTCTCCCCCTATTGCAGACAGTCCTCCGGATGGGTAGCTCCTCCTCTTGACCGACAGGGGGCAGAAGATAATAAGACGATCTGCACATGTCTACTGAGCTACCCCTGCTCTTATCACCAGTCTGTTCTTGTGCCTCAGACCGGCATGGCGCGTTTATCTTCACTACATCGGGAGCTACTGGTGTTTTGAAGGGCACTCCCAGTCCGGAGACAGAATAGACTGAGTGCTCTCGACAGAGCCTTAAGGGCAACTTGTTCATGCTGAGTCCCTGGAACCGGCACGAAGTCCCTGGCCAGCTCTCTCGCAGTTGCCTGGAAGCAGGAAGTCGGCGCCAGGACCTGAGGACTCCCAGTTGCGGCAGCGCCTCAGCGAGCCTGTGCCTCACCCATCCCAACCGGACTCTTGCGGGGCATTGAGTCCGTTCCACCTGGCGCCCCCTCCCCCCTTCGTGAGGGCGGCACTCCCAGCTCCTCTTCTCCCACGCAGCTGCGGAGGGAGAGAGTGACAGGATCATGGATCCCAGCCTTAGACCTGAGGTAGGTCCATTCTGTCTGTGGGGAGAGGGGGAAGATATGAGTGTTCCTCCGTCTGGGACTCTCATCTCCCCTGGGTCCTCAGTTTCTATGCCTCTTGTCTTCTCTGTAGGCTTCCTCGCAGGGAGACCTGGCCTCGCCTGCCTTACTCGCGACTGAGACGCTGATCAACCAGCCAGACCCCTTAATTGCCCTTAATCATACTATGGGCAAAATGCTGGACATCCTGACCTGGCTCTGTGACAGACAGACAGACAGGGCAAGTTAAAGAGAAAGGGATTCGAGGGAAAAGATAAGGCTACTGGGTCAAAAAAGAGGCAGTTTAAAAAGGTGGGAAACCCTCCTCGTCCAGCAGGTGGCGCTGCTCTCCGCATCTTGGAATCTCAGCCTTCAGACAGCTCTGCTGAGGAAGGGGATAGGGGCGAGCTGGCCGCTGGTTCCCTCAGCTTGCCAGGAGTCCTTGCCTAATCCTAGAGATCAGGACAGACAGTTACCCTCCCAGTATAGAAAGGAACTTCTCTCTCAAGTCGTCAAAACTCTCCACCTGCAGGAAAAGCCTTCTAGGGGAGACTCCTCAGACTCTTGAGGAGGATGACAGAGACCTCATCCCTTCTGTTCAGGCTAGGGATAAAGGGTTGCCCTTCAACAGAGCCTTTGAAAAATTGGTTCTCTCTGAGTGCAAGTCCCCTGAGAAGGTTTTTTAAATGACCAAGGCCCAGGAGGCGCTTTATTCCTTTTCCAGAAAAAAGGATGGCTTGTTTAAAAACCCCAAGGTGGATACCGCTGTTGCCTCCCTAGCAAGGAAAACAGTGTTTCCTACTGAAGGGGACTGTTTCCCTAAGGACCCCACAGATAGGGCCATAGAGGGGGTCCTGAGAAGGGTTCTGGATTCCACCGTGGCCTCCCTTAGAGTAAACATCTTTTCCTCTTATGCTGCTGGAGCTATGATGTCCTGGACGCATGAGCTGTAGTCCTCACACATTTCGGACAAGAAGGCTAAGGTTCTCTCCTGCGTCATGTTGGCAGTTGCTCTTTTGACTGATGCCACCACGGACGTTCTCTCCTGGTCTGCCTGTTCCGTTGCACACACCATAGCAGCAAGGAGGAGAGTTTGGTTACGTTCCTGGCAGGGAGACCCCCACGACCAAAAACTTGCTAGTGGAGGGCCCCTATAAAGGGTTTAAATTATTTGGATCTTCTTTAGACAAGGTGCTTGCCAATGCCACCGATAAAACTAAGACCAAAACCCTCCCAACAATTCCTTACAAAAAGAAAACCTTTTCGCTCTCCAACCTTTCGGTTTGGCGACTCCTCTCCCTCCTTTGCCAGGAGAAATCAATCAAACGAAAGAGACCCCATGCAACCCTTTCGTTTTAGAGGGCAGAGGCAGCGTGGAACTGGCAAATTCAAGCCAAAAGAGCCCATCCCCGGTCAGTTCTGCAAACAGGCACAACGGGCAAGGGGACATGGAGATAGGGGACAGACTTCAAGCTTTCTCAGCCATTTGGGAAAAGTCAATCTCGGACGCCTGGGTATTGCAAGTGATTCACCAAGGCTACTCAGTAGAATTACAAAGACCCCCCAGGGAACGGTTCTTGCCTTCCCCAGTCTCCACGAACCCCCTCAAGCACCTCGCCATGTCTGCGGAGCTAAACAGATTAGGGTTCTTAGGGGCCATAGAGAGGGTTCCTCCCGGGGAAGTCAGCCTCAGCCTATACTGGATAATCTTTCTAGTGGCCAAGAAATCCGGCCAATGGAGGGGCATTCTGGATTTGAAGGCACTAAACAAATGTGTCAGACCCCAGAAATTCAAGATGGAGACGGTGAAATCCATCTGCCAGAACCTGGCACTGGAGGATTGGATGGCCTCCTTGGACTTGAAGGAGACCTATTTGCACATCCCAGTTCTTCCAGCGCACAGGAAATGGCTCCGCCTCCACTAGCCCAGAGCCATTGGCAGTACAAGGCCCTGCCATTCGGTCTCTCCTAGGCCCCTCGAACCTTCTCCAAGACTCTCACGACACTCATAGCAAATCTGCACAGGGAGAGGATACATATTTACTCTTATCTAGACAACCTCCTGGCCAGGGCTCCTTCCCAGGACGGGGCTTCAGTGGATGCTGCCAGGGTGATACAATACCTGACTCACCTCGGCTTTATAGTGAACGTCCTCAAGACCAAACTGATTCCCAGCTGCAGACTAGAACATCTGGGGGTGGTGGTAGATACTTCTTTAGGCGCCGTCTTCATTCCCCCAAAAAGGCAAGAAAAGATCCGCTCTTCGATCTACTTACTGAGAGCCAGTCAATGCTTGAGGCTAAAAACTCTGACGGGGTTACTGGATCTCCTGGTATCATGCTCCCAGCAGCTCCGGTGAGCCTGATTCAATCTCAGACCCTTGCAGCAGCTGCTCAGGCCTTTTCAAAGAGAACTCAGGAAAGGGTACAATCCATGGGTAAGGATTCCAAACCACCTAAAATCCCCCATGTCCTGGTGGTTGGAGAGGGAAAGATTCGCAAGGGGAGTTCCTCTGGTGGAGCCCCTCAGAAAGATCCTCATCTCGGACGCGAGCCTAACAGGTTGGGGAGCTCACCTGGATGACCGCTCAGCCCAGGGCCTCTGGTCCAGGTCGGAGGCGACCAGGAGTATCAACTTTCTAGAGCTGAGAGCGATTTGCCTCACTCTCCAATACTTCCCACCAGGTCTTCTCAATTCACACGTTTACACAGACAATACGACAGTGAAAGCCTATGTGAGCCACCAAGGAGGCTCGAGGTCCCCTGCCCTCCAGGACAAGGACAAGAGACTTCTGAACTGGGCTCAATCCCATCTTCTGTCCTTAAAGGCACTGCACGTAAAGGGCACAGACAATTATCATGTGGATTGCTTGAGCAGGAGGGAGGTAGATCCCCACGAATGGTACCTAAACAGGGCGGTCTTCAGACAGCTGGTTCTGTCCTTCGGCTCTGGCGATGGGCCTGCTTGCCAGCCCCAAGAATGCGCAAGTAGACCTTTTTATGACGTGTTCTTGGTGCCGGGGAGCAATGAAGACAGATGCCCTGAACCAGAGCTGGCCTGCGGGGCTCCTGTGTACGCCTTTCCGCCCCTTCCCCTCATTGCAAGAACAGTGGCAAAAATAAGGAGAGAGAGGGCCCAAATTATATTGGTGACTCCATGGTGGCCGAGATGTCCTTGGTTCTCGGACCTCATGGAACTGAGCGTACAGGAACCCATTTCTCTTCCACCCAGACATGACTTACTATGCCAGGGTCCTTTATTCCATGAGGGCGCGAATTCTCTAAATTTGACAGCCAGGAGGTTGAGCATCTAGCCCTTGCTCGGAAGGGGTATTTGGAAGCAGTCCTTAAGATGCTTCTGGCCTCGAGGAGACCGGCCACCAGGCGCAACTACAGGACAACCTGGAAGGTTTTTTCGCTGTGGGCAGTTGCTAGGGGTCAGGACCCTTGTAAAGCCTCAATTCCCCAAATGTTAGAGTTCCTTCAGGCAGGCTTGGACAAGGGTCTCAAGCATAACATCCTAGCTCGACAAGCAGCAGCTCTAAACTTGGTGCTGCATGCTGTTTCCAACAAAAAATTCTCGGCACACAACCATGTCCGTCAATTTCTAAGGGCGGCAAGACACCTCTCTCCTCCGGTGGTCCATAGGTGCCCATCCTGGAATTTGAATCTGGTCCTCGATGCTCTGACAAAATCCTCCTTTGAATCCCTTCGTCAGGTATCTCTACATGCTATCCATTAAGGTGGCATTCTTGGTTGCAGTGACATCAGCTAGGAGAATGTCTAAGTTGGGTGCTCTGTCGATGGAGGAAAATTTCTGTATTTTCCATCATCAATCAGATTACATCAGGCCTTTATCCCAAAGTGTAATTCTCTCTTCCACAGATCCCAGGAACTGGTGATTCCTTCTTTCTGCCTGAAACCAGTGCACGCGAAGGAGAAGCTGTGGCACACCCTGGATGCCCGTTGGGCGTTAAAAATTTATCTCTCATGGACTCAAGACTTTAGGAAGTCCACAGCCCTTTTCGTTAATTTGCAGGCAAGCCTAAGGGGTACCAAGGCTTCTAAGTCCTTGATATGGAAGTGGGTTAAACAGACGATAATCAAGGCTTTTAAGGCCAAGGGGAAGTTTCCTCCCTTGCAAATCTGACCCCACTCCATGCGGGGGCAGCCACTTCATGTGCCTTTAAGGCAAGAGCCTCATATGATGAGATTTGTAGGGCTACGACCTGAGCCTCTGTCTATACGTTTGTCGAGCATTATAAGATCAACACCTACCAATCAGCGGATGCAGCCTTTGGTAGAAGGGTTCTACAGGCGGTGCTAGATCCTTCTGGCGCTGTTTGTTCCCACCCTTAGGGTTCCTACTAGGGGTTGGGACCAAAGTGAAAAAACCGGGTATTGGTTTTACCGGTTGCCTGTTTAAAAAAAAAATCAGTTTTATGGGTAAAACCGGTTTACCAGTACCGTTTTTTTCCCCCATTGATTTCAATGGGGAAGTGTCCCCATCAAAATCATTGAACCCCCCCCCAAATCTCCCCCCCTCCCAGGCTGCACGGCACGGGTCCGGCTGCAGCGCTGGCTTCAGTGCTTCACCAGGCCTTCCGAGGAAACCCAGAAGTTCCCCGGAAGGCCTAGTGAAGGCATCTTACAAGGAGAAAGGGATCTTGCTTGATAAAGCATTTGAACACGTAATCAGATCAGAATGGCAACAGCCTAACAAGGCTCTTCGCCTAAATAAGTCCCCAAAGTACCTATATGCCTTCTTCAAGACCAATGTCCCGGTTTTTGGCACACCTAAAATCGGCGTTGCCATTGCTTCCCTGGCCAGAAAATCTGTTTTGCCCTGCGACGGGGATATGTACCTGAAGAATCCCACCGATAGAGGTGTGGAATCCGACCTCCACAGAAATTTTGAGGCAGTCTCAGGGATACTACACGTGTGCATAGACTCTTCCTACTGTGCCAGGGCCATTCTAAAATGGATCAAGCTGGGCAGAAGCCCTGCAGCTACATAAAAAGTGACTCGCAAACTATCAGCCAATATTACTATGGCACTTCATCACAATTGCCACCACAGATGCAGTGGCCTGGGCGCCTAAGGCCATGGCAGTTAACATTTCTCCCAGGTGTAGATTGTGGCTGAGATCTTGGAGGGCTGATGCTCATGCAAAGCATTTGCTAGTGGCACGGAGGCTATCAGGGTGGACAGCTCTTTGGGGTTTCCTTGGATAAGCTGGGGACAAAGAAAAAAGGCACTCTGCAACAATTTAACTCGCCTAGGTCCTTTCAGCCCTTCTCTAAGCCTTTTCTCTTCAATGCATATTCCACAGGATCCTCCGCCTCTTCCTCTTTTTGAGACAGAAGAGGTACATGGAGATGGCACTAGGGGGGGGACGGCAGGTACAACCCCGGCCACCGAACCAGCAAATCAAACTCCTCTGCTCAGCAGGGGAAGCAAGACTCTTAACTACCTGACCCCTCCGGACCTGGCCTCCGTTCCAGTGGGGAGGGGGGGAGATTTTTCCTTTTTGTACCCCGCTGGTCTCAAGTAACATCAGATGCCTGGGTCTCAGAGGGATACGTTTCAGAGGGATACGTGATAGTTATCCAGCCCCCCATATCAATATCGTGTATCTCCAAGGTGTCTCTGTCCCCCAAAGCATCTAGCAATGCAAGGGGAAATCCGCAGACTGGCATAAATAGGGGCCATCGAGCCAGTTCCAAACTCAGAAAAAGGAAAGGGACTATACTCAATTTTATTTTGAACAACGAGTGGAGAGTGGACCTAAAGATTCTAAACAAATACATCAAGATAAAAAGGTTCAAAATGGAGACCTTAGCCTCAATTTGCCTAGCAATAGCAAGGGAAGAATGGTTGGCGTCCCTCAAGCTGCAGGACACATATCTACACGGGCCCATTCATCCCTCACATCATCAGTGGCTTCGGTTCACTTACGACAAAACTAATTGGCAATTTCAAGCCCTCCCATTCGGCCTTGCTACCGCCCCCCCAAACTTTTACCAAGGTTCTCATCCCTGTGGTTGCTCATCTCTGCACCCAGGGCATGTCCACATACCCATACCTGAACAACATTCTAATTCGGCTACTCTCGAGGGCAGAGGCCACCCTAGCCGTGACCAAGACAGTGCAGACCCTACAATACTACGGGTTTATCATAAATCTGGAAAAGAACCAGCTTATGCCCTCCAAATCATTAGAACATCTGGGGGTGATAATAGACACTGATCAGGACAGAGTTTTTCTCCCACTGGCTCAGCAGTGAAAATCAGGGACCTGATAATGAAAGTTCTCTCCCAATAGAAGGTTCTACTTTCTCTCCTAGCCTCTCTTCAGGGTCTCATGATCTCATGCCTGCAGCACCTGTCATGAGCAAGACTGCACCTCAGACCACTGCAGAGATTCCTCCTCCTGAGGCAAGCACAGATCATGGCAAAGACCAAGATGCACTTGACTAAGCACCAAGGTCAGACAGTCGTTGGCTTGGTGGATGGAACCTCTCAGGTTTGCTCCGGGGGTCCCCCTTTCCGAGCCCCCCAGACAAGTGATAACCACGGACACGAGCCTCCATGGTGAGGGTCACACATGCAGAGCTCCTATGCTCAGGGCACCTGGTCTCCCAAGGACAAGTCCAACAGCATGAACTGGATGGGGCTCAGGACAATACACCTGATGCTCCTTCAGGGGGACCCATGTCCTCATTTATTTATTTTATTTATTATTTATTTTTATTTTTCAGATTTATATCCCACCCCCTCCTGCAATGCAGCTCGGGGCGGCTTACAGCAATAATAAAAACAATTAAAACAGTTAAAATATAAATATAAATATAAAACATCAAAAAACAGGGTTAGGAACAATAATAAATAAATAAATAGGCAGGGGATTAAGATCACCCTCCCCCTCCCTCCCTCCCAAAGGCCTGGGCAAACAACCAGGTCTTACAGTTCCGCCGAAATGTCAAAAGGCTTACATGGACAACACCACGACTCTGGCCTACATCCGCAATCAGGGAGGCTCCAAGGTTCCAATCCTCAACAAGGAGGCCACGGAAATGCTACACTGGGTGGAACAGAACCTGTTATCTCTGTCGGCCCTCCACATAAGGGGATTCACAAATGACACCACAGATTGGCTAAGCTGTCAACAGCTGGATCCGAGGGAGTGGACCCTACCCCAGGAAGCGTTCAGACAGATTCAGAAGGCCTTTGGCCAGCCCATTCTCGACCTGTTCGCGTCCGTGATGAACACGAAGTGCAGGTGCGTCATCACTCGTCAACGAAGGCCATGGGCACTCTCAACCAACCCTGGCCACAGGGTCTACTGTACGCCTTCTCACCATTCCCCCTGCTGAGGAGAACAGTGAGCAAGCTCCACAAAGAAAGAGCCACAGTCATCCTGGTGGCGCCACACTGACCCAGGTGCCCCTGGTTCGTAGTCATGGTAAACATGGCAAGAACAGACCCTCTAAAGCTGCAGGTGGCTCCAGACCTTCTGACGCAGGGCCCGCTGCAATACGAGAAGCCGGATTTCTTCTGCCTGACTGCTTGGCTCTTGAGCATGCAGCCCTAAGAGAGTTCAGGTACTTTGACATGGTGCTCCAGACTCTCATGGCCTCTAAGCGCCAGTCGACAAAGCGCATCTACCAGTGTACATGGCAAATCTTCTCTACCTGGTGCATGGATAGGCACCTTAACCCTCAGCACCTTAAAATGGCAAACATTTTATCGTTTCTGCAAGAGGGTTTGGACAAGGGCCTTAGGGCCAGTACCTTAGGTAGACAAGTAATAGCACTCAACAGTACCATTTCGGTGATCAGAGGCAAAAGCATATCGGTTCACCCCCATATTAAACACTTCTTAACTCTGTCACCTCCCGTGGTTCATAGATTCCCTACATGGAGGCTTAATTTGGTACTCAAGGTTTGAGCCCCTTTCAGACATTTTAATTTATTTTTTATCTATTAAATTAGCTTTTCTTATTGCCATCACCTCCGTCCAGAGGGTTTTTGAACTTTGGGCCTTATCCATTGAACCCACTCTCGGTATTTTTAAGAGGGAGTCTGTTGTCCTCTGTTTGGACCCAGCTTTAATTCCCAAACACAATACTGTTTTCCATAGGGAACAGGAGGTGGTTCTCCCCTCCTTTTTCCCCAGAGCGAAACATCATCTATAGAGTTTTTGAGGCATAACCTGGATGTTAGGAGGACTCTCAAAGCCTATATTTGCAGAACTGCTTCCTTTCGGAAGTCATCAGCCTTCTTCGTCTGCTGTGACCCACGCAGAAGGGGGCTTAAGCCTTCTAAAGCCTTAATTACCAGGTGGGTCACTAATTACATCTCCAAAACTTACCATGCTTTGGACCTGATGCTTCCTTCTGGAGTTGTGGCCCACTCCACAAGGGGAACAGCCACATCTTGAGCTTTTAGAGCCAGGGCTTCTACCACGAAATTTGCCAGGCGGCAACTTGTTCTTCCCCACATTCTTTTACTAAACATTACAGAATTGACTTATTAGATTCCGCAGATGCGGTCTTCGGGAGATGTGTTCTCCAGGGAGTCCTGGACTAATTCTAGTCTCCTGCTTGTTTTTCTGCTTATTCTGATGATTCTAAATTCTCCCGCCCTGGAGTCTGTGGGTACTGCTGTGTCAAGTTCCCAGAGTCCAGAATGCCTGGCCAGGAAACATCAAGAGAAAGTGCAATTGTGCCACTTACCGAATCTTTTTGCCCACCTTGGACACTGCTTTGGTACGTCCCCGTTGTATTGAGTAGGCCGTCCAGGAGGATCCCCTGAGAAAAAGTAAAATTGGGTTCTTACCTTGAAAACTTTCTTTTTGCAGGGGTCCTGGATGGACAGCTATCCGCCCATGAAGATAGTTCGTTGAGTTTGCATATAGTTCTCAAGATTAGTTGTTTTTTTGCTTAGTTAGTAGTTAAGCGATTAATTGTTTTGACTGTGAGGGTGAGCTTCAACTTTAATAAAACCTGGACCTGTAGGGGCTAGATCCTGTTAGAGCATGCTCCAAAAAATTTGGAAGTCTGCCATCTCCTACTGGTAGTGGCGGGGATCTATCCCATTGTATTGAGCTGGCCGTCCAAGAGTACCCGTGCAGAAGGGAAATTCTCAAGGTAAGAACCCAGTTTCCCTTTTTGTTTTTAAGGGACACTGCCAGTTTGAAATTGAATTTATTTTAAACTGAATTTAAAATATATTCAGGGCTCCCCATCCCCATTACACCATCCTATTTTGCTTCTCTTCACCCACATTTGTCTGTTCCTGCTACTGTATGAAGAACTCGTACAGAGGAATAAACTTTTAGTGGGAAACAGCAACACTGATTGTAGACAAAAGCTTTGTCAAACTCATAAAATAAACTGTAAAAAGAAATTTTAGTTGTAATCATTTTAGGTGTTACTTGAAATGGTAGATAAAACAGAACTTTGATGTAATGAATAGGAAATAACCAACCCCATTTATTTATTTATTTATTTAAATTTATATCCTTCCCTTCCCTTAAGGCTTAGGAAAGGAATTGAAATTGAGTTAACTTCTGTCATGTTCACGTTAAAACTGCATGTATTCAATTTTGTTTTCTAGCTCATTGACAACTTATTTCACAGTAGTTTGCCAGAGATTGTTGTAGAGCTGTTGATGACCTTATATGAGCCAGCCAACTTTAAGGAAGGAGACGGACCTGACCTAACTAGATATACAGGGTATAGTTTGCCTTTTACATGTGCAAAGTGATATATGCAGTGTGTGTGTGTGTCATTTACATACTAAAATAGAACACTTCACAAAATGGAAGAGGGGAAGGACTGGTTTTTGACAATCAGCAATACAAGAAATTCCAATAATGCTTTCCAAAATCTCTGTCTACTACTCCAACTTTCAGGTTAAGTGACATGGACCTTGAACAGGGGTAGAGAACCTTTTCCCTCCCAGGGGCCACTTTGAAAATTAGTACAAGCTCCAAGGGCCACAGAGAAGTTGGGGCTGGGGGTACTTCAAGAGGTGTGCTCAGGAAGAGGAGGTTCAGATTATGGATCTGTTGTTATCATCATTATTTTATTATTATTATTAATTATTTTATTAGCAAGCATTTATATAACACCAGCTAAGGGAACCTTGAAACAAATCATTTGATAGTGTTTTTGTAACGATAGCTGCTCTTCAGTTCCTTATTTTTGTTACAGCTGTCTTTTTTCCCTATTATTAATTTGGGTTTGATCTCTTTGGACTTTTTCGTGTTCATGTCTTTGTGGGTGGGTGGGTGCATGCGTGTGTGCGTGAGTGCGCGAGTGCGCAACATGCTCAGATAACACATTTGACCTGGGGTTGGTTGGGGGGCGGGGTTAAATGTTGTGTTTTCTCTTTGTTGCATGGTGTTTAAATGCCATATAGAATGTCTTGTAATGGAATTTTAAAAAATTCTCTAGGAAATGGGTTCTTTGTCATAGGACAAGTAGGAATTTCATCCCATTTTATTTTCATTAGTGGACTTTAACTCTACTAATTGATAAATATGTTCTTGTGTGAGAAAAACTTTTTATATGTTAGATATACTTTTATATGATAGAAACTGCAGTCAGGTGTGCAGAAGGCACATCATTCATTTTTGTTTACAAAATCTCCTTCGTTTTTGTTTTTTTTATAAACTGTTCATTTTTGTTTATTTCTTATTTTATTAAACAAAAATAATAACCACCGTGCATGCGTTAAACGGCTGCTGGAGCCGTTCTGTGCATGCATGGCCCTTTTCCAAAATGGCACTGGCAGTGTTGATGCCATTTTGGAAAAGGGTGCGCGTGCACAGAACCACCCCACCCCCGGTGGCTATTTTTTGCATGCGCAGTGTTTTGTTTTTTTAATTATTTTTTAATAAAATAGAACAAAAATAAAAACGAAAACAAATTAAATCATATGAATGTTGTTTGCCTATTTAGTTTTCATGACCGTAGGCTGCTTTTACACATGACAAAAATGGGTTCTTATAAGTGCTCAAGATGATACTGGATGTTATAAATACTGGAGTTTTGTAATGTGTGAACACACTATTCCCTTTTTATGCAGCGAGATCTCACAGCCTTTTAACCCACCAGATGTGGCTCTTACAAGGCTATGAGATCTTGCTGCATAAAAGGGGAATAGTGTGTTCGCACATTACAAAACTCCAGCAGTTGTAACACCTGGTATTATCTCGAGCACTTATAAGAACCCATTTTTGTCATGTGTAAAAGCAGCCTTCGTTACGAAAACAAATAGGGCTCCATTAGTTTTCATAACTAATTAAAAGAATACAGATTGCACACCCTTATATGCAGTACCTTTTTGTTTCATATATCATCTGTTCCCGTGTATAAATTGATCTACTGCATTAGTGTGTGGACACTTTTTTTTAAAGGTTTGTCACTATATTTTTAATGTATTTATTCAGAGACCTGGATCCTGCACCTAATCCTCCTCACTTTCCATCTTATGTGATCAAAGCAACCTTGGATTACATTAGCAGTTGCCATAAAACCAAGTTAAAAAGTCTCATAGCCATCCTTTCTAAAAATCCCGTAAGTATCTAGCTTTCAAGTTTTTATTGATGTGACAATATAGTGATCCCCTTCAACTATATTTTGTTCTCCTTATTCATTTTCAGTACATGAAACAAACACTATCCAGATACACGATTAGGATTGTTCATTGTGCTTCTGCTAGCACTAGAAAAAGTCTAAAAATTAAAGGCCACAATGAGTGTTAATGGAAGTGATGCTGGTTCAGCAGTGGCCCGACATGACACAGGGAGGAAAAGTGCTGCGGACGCAGTCCAGACTGGGTTGGGCCCATGCCAGCAACCGAGCTACCGGGGAGGGTGGGGAGATGCACAGATGTGCCCAGCATCTCCCCCCCCCCCCGCCGTGTCTCCCATAGGTATGTCATGGAGAAAAGGGGCCCCTCCCTGCTCCAGGCTCGGCGGGAGAGACCTTTCCAGGTTGAGGAGACAGGAGACCCTGCCCCCCCCCCCCCCCCCCCCCGGGTTAAGGCATCCATGGCAGCTAATTGCAGTTGGCCATGGCAGATCTGGGCCGGGTCACAGCAGGCTGCAACAAACGTTATGGCCTGCTTTGCCCCAGTTGGGTAGAGCCTAGCCTGGGCTGTGACTCGGAGGATCTCTGGGATCACAGCCCAGGCTAGCTGCCAAACAGCCTGGCGCAGTCCTGGGTCAATATCTGGCGGGCCCTCAACAGATGTGCCAGGGCTTGCAGGCCAAAACTGTTAGCACCCAATAACACAATACTTGATAATATTGAATGCAAAAAAAGAGAATAAAGGATAAGTTACTTTTTTTTTCCATCTGTAGATGGTTGACATTACTTCATATATAGCAAGTACATTGTCACAAGGGCTAGGAATTTCTCAAGAATGCACGATATTATGTTTTTATAAAATGTATGGTTATCAGTCTGCACAGCCCTTCCTTGCGTGACTCTTCTCTGCAGTTCATTTTCTGTATGGACATAAATATGCACATATGCATATTTCTAAACTTGCCCTAAACTTGAGAGAAAATCAAATCGTCTTTTCTGTTTAGATATTTTTTTGAAAAGCTTAGATGATCTAATATTGCAGTTATGAGAGATTAAACTGTTTTTTTTTACTTGTTCCCATTTTACAGGATTCATTCCAGAAAATCCTACTAGCTGTATGCAAAGAGGCAACTGACACAAACAATATTTACAGAAAACACCGAATTCTTATGATCTATCACTTTTTTGTTAATTTATTACTTAAAGAAATAAAGGATGGACTAGGAGGAGCATGGGCTTTTGTTCTTCGAGATGTAATTTATACTCTGGTTCATCACATCAGCATCAGGCAAATATATATTTCTTACTCCTTCTGTCTTCCTGCTAACTATACTTTTCAGATGTCACTGGTAGTAGTTACTTTACTTAAGAAGCTATTCATAAGCTCTACATCTTGAGGAAGGGCGGGGGCATCCCCAGCTAGGCTAGGTTGGGGAACAGAGGCGAGGTCTGGAAAAAATGTGAAGTTGGATGGCCCTCACTGCGGCTGGCACCCCACCCCCGCTATATTGGACAGTCATGGCTGCCAATAATGGGTAGCCATGGCGGCTGCCTAGGCAACCCCCACAGCGGGACTGGGATGGCAATGCGAACAAACATGCTCGCCTGCTACCCTGCACCTGAGTGGCTTTGGGGCCCGATTCCTTCTGAGCCCACATTCCTGGGCAGGCACCTACGTGGGCGGGGGCTGTAGCGGGCCTAAAAGATGCACACCTAATGCCTAAGACTTTCACCCAGGTGGACCATAGTGGGCAGAGTCACATTTGTTAACACCTAATGTTCTGTTTGCTGAACCATAGAAGAGGTGTCTTGTACTTGAGCTTTGGTATTTTGCAGGCTGTTTTCCCATAACCATTTGATAGTATACGTTTTAATTTTAATTAATAGCAGAGTATGTTCCTGCAAATATAGTAGCAGAACTTAGCAGCAAATTAAATTTCATTACTTTGGACGCTGCCATTATGACCCAGAATGGGACCCCGCTGCTGACACGGCCGGGGTCAGCTCGGGCCACCGGCCACATGCGAGTGCCGCCAGGAGAGCCGTCCTGCGGTCTGGGCATTCCAACCAGTGTAGTGGACGCAGCAGATGTGCTGGCAGCCGTCCCCGTCCCTGTGCTGCTCCCAGCACCCCACCCCTCTCCCACCATGGCAGGCAGTCATGGCGGATTAGAACACACACTTTAACCTACTGTGGTCCATTTTGGCTCAGTCTCGCAAGCCCTAGCCCAGGCTGTTACTTTGGCTGGTTGCTGAGGTGAGAGCCCAGGCTAGCCGCCAACACGACCGGGATACCCCAGGTCAGTATCTGGTGACCGTAAACCAAACATGACAGTAGCCTGCAGGACAAAGTGGGCCTAAGCCGGCTGCTGTCACATCTGGTTTTACTCTTTGTATTCAAGCAGAGCTCATCAAAAATAGCCAGTATTATCGCTGCCTCCATTGTGGAAATGACATGAGTTAAATTTCTTCATCATTTCTTCATTATGCTTTAAAGTATTTTCACCAGCAAATGCATGTGAAATCGTGTGGCACATTCAGCAGCCAGGAAATATACTAGGAGTGCAGCCGCTTGAGGTGCGAGGGCCCAGTCCCTGCACAGCCCTGTAGTGTGCAAGTGTGGGGAGCTCGGCAGACAGTTGCAGGGAAGCTGGCCGCTGCTGGAGCTGCTGCCACAGCATACTGTGGCGCAGGCCACATGAGTGGCCTCCCAGCCCTGCCCCGCTACCCTTCCTTGGCCGTGGCGTAGCTGCACACGACAGGTGAGAGTGCCTGCCCTTCAAGGCCCTGCAGTGGTGCTCCCTGTGTGGTGGGGCAAGCATGGCCTGGGCATATGAGTTGCCCTGCCTTTGGCAGCCTTACCCCCATGTTGGGCAAGGCTGCTTCGCGACACGTCCTTGAAATTTCTCACCCTCCGCGACAGGGGAAACATCTGACAGGCTCTGGCCACATGATGCACTGCATCGCGTGGCTCAGCTGCCCAGAGTGGGGGGTAAGGCTACCCAAAGCATGGTAACCTCCCCACTCTGTCTGGTATGACTTCACCCATAAGTGTTTATCATAGGACGAACACTGAGGTGATTGAGATGAATAGCTTCTTCTTTTCCTAGTGGCAAGGTCTTTTTCTTTTGCACTCTTCAACTCTGTTCTTTTTAAGACATATGTACAGTGGTTGAATTTAGCTTCTTACAACCACTGCAGCAGGGCTTAAAAGTCAAAAGGGTTTGGTGTTTTAATTTAGTCTTTATGTTCTTGACCTAGTGTCTCAGGTAACTATACTGTATGTTCTCCATACCCAAGCGTTTTGAAAGATGACTATGTTGACAAGGGAAATAGGTTGTATTTTAGCTTTTAAAAAAAACGTATTTCTATTTTCCTTTTAATTTTGTTTCCTGTGGCAGGCCTGCTCTAGTACAAGATGTGTCCACACGTAGCTTTCTGCTCTGTTGTGACCTTTTAAATCGTGTTTGCCAAACAGCAGTCGCATATTGTAAGGATGCCCTAGAGAGTCATCTCCATGCTATTGTGGGCACACTAATACCGCTAGTTGGGGACCAGCCTGAAACACAAGATCAGGTAGCTTTCAGCAAGATGTGCTTCCTGTTTGTCTTCTATTATCTCACTGACTTTCGTTGTTTTAGTGCAAGTCTGCATTTTTATCTTTAGTCCTACTATCTATAGTAGTTTTTTAAACAATGGCTTCTTTTGGTAAGAATGCTGCCAGGATTTACTTCACTTCTGTTTTGTAGACAACTTTCTTTTTAGCCCAGTAGGTATAATTTTTAAGTGTGCTGCTGTTAAAAACAAACATGGTGTGAGAACTTTCCATTCTCTCTTTAGTTGCCATATACTGCATTTTTAATATGTAGGGTCCATGTTGCTAACTAAGGTGT
Organism: Sphenodon punctatus; assembly: GCA_003113815.1. Taxonomy (NCBI): domain Eukaryota; kingdom Metazoa; phylum Chordata; class Lepidosauria; order Sphenodontia; family Sphenodontidae; genus Sphenodon; species Sphenodon punctatus. The sequence continues at coordinate 356,963 of QEPC01004481.1, forward strand.
TGGCCAGTGATGAGACCAGGGTGTGGAGGATGCAGGTTTTGGTTTTAGCTTGTATAATTTTATTATTTATATTGCAGTATAGTTTAGTAATAAATCTGAGAAAATCACAGCTTTGTCAGTAAACATCTGCATTTAAAATTCCCCTCTTGTCTCTGAAGACAGAAAAAATGTTTTGCATTTTATGTGATTTTTACTAAATTTTTATTATTTTTCTTTATATTAGGTCTTAGGCTTGCTGAAGTTCCTAGTGATAGAAAATCAGGACAATGAAAACCTATACCAAACAATCAAGCATTTAGATCCTTTTCCCGATCATCCAGATTTTAAAGAACTGCGCGATACACAGCAAAAAATCAAATACAGTAAAGGAGCATTTTCACTTTTGGAGGTAATTTCACTATTTCGTTCGTGAATCCATACCACATAGATTATGATACCATTCAGCTGAAGGCAATTAGATATGTAGATTTTCCTTCATTAAAAGTTTTTAAGAAGAGGATAGAGAAACCTACGTCTGGGATTTCGCTACAGGTTCCCTTCTTAGGTAGAGATATGCCCCATGTGGCAGTTCAGCATAGAGACAGACAGGCAGTTAGCGATGTAAGTGCCTTGGAGGACTGATTCACACCCCCAACATTGGTGCCCTGTCAGTCGACAAAGCAGTTACATCTGATTGTAGCCTTTATATACTTCCAGAGTTAATTACAACATTGATTATAATATTCCCACCCAGGTTGACACCCTCTTGTAATGACATGGTCCAGGCCAAATGAAACCCCTTTTCCATATGCATTTTCAGCCCCAAAGTTCATCCATAGTTCATTCAAAGTTTATGGCTCTTGTCTTACGTTCTAGTGTCCTTCTTGGCACCTCTGTGTCCAGGGGAGTTTGAGCAGAAGCACTCATTCATAGCCTGCCCCTGATCTATTCCCCTTCCTTATCAGACCAAGTGAGGCCCACCAGCTTGTGGTGTTACTCATGAACATACTGCTTCCTGCTGAGTCTGCCTGATTGAATGATAAGATATATCAATTCAGCTCAGTTTACCCCTTTCTCACATCACTCCCGTTTTATGTCAGATTCTTAACCTCCCTCTCAAAGTACTTCTAAAATCATAACATATACCGTGCTTAATACCATTAACTATTATGTGTGAGTATACAATATTACTATTGTATGTAAATATATATTGTGAATATAAGCCTCACCATATATGTGCCACCTTGTATACTTAACTGCGTCAGTTCCATAACAGATCAGTATTTCCATTCCGACATGGGAGACCTGACAAATCCTGACATTGTACACAGGACTGGGATAAATTACCTTTCAGGTGTCTTCCAGCTCTGATTATATGGGTAAAAACAGCGTGACAGTGGCCTGCTTTGATCCTGTGTCTCTCAGGAGCCACCACATATCTGTTTAGGTGCTGCCAGATGTTAGCCCAGGACTGTCTGAGGACACAACCTGGGCTAAGGGCCGCCCACGTGGCCCAATGCAGACCTGCACGTACGTTAGGTTGTGAATCAAGCCCGCGTTCACCTAGCCCCACTGAACAGCTGATGGGGGAGCCTGGAGGAGCACACTCACCCAGCCCTGCTGAACAGCTGCTGGGGGGCCTGGAGGAGCACACTTACCCAGCCCCACTGGACAGCTGATGTGGGGCCTGAAACGTCTCCAGGTCTCGCTGATCAGCTGTTCAGTGGGGTTGGGTGAGCACACTCCTTCAGGCTTCCGCAATCAGCTGTTCGGTGTGCTCATCTGCCTGCCAAACAGCTGATGTGAGGGGGGAGGCGCAAGCCACCTTTGAACGTGCCAGGGAGCTGGGCCACTGTTGCTGACGCAGGGCACCTCCCTGTCAATTTCAAAGTCTGGGCGCCCCCTCTACAGTACCTCCCAGATTGGGAAGCGCTGGAGAAGGGGGTACAACCTTAGAAATTGACTGGGAGCTAGGCCTCTATCACAGGGCTGTGTCCTAGTAATTTCAAGTCCGGACGCCCTATTCCTTCCCCTCCAGCACCTCCCAGTGGGCTAGCTGTCACTGCAATTCCAGATTCCACTTTTCCCCCTCTCCAGTGCTTCCTGCCCAGCTCCCTGGCACTTTCAAAGGGCAGCTGGCACTTCCATCAAGAGTGTCCTCCATCAGCTGTTTGGCGGGTCTGCACCAAATAGACAACAGGGGCAGGGCCAGGAGCACCAAACAGCCAATGGGAGGGGGGGGCATAAGAGGAACTCCCCTCACCCCACCCCCAATCAGCTGCTTGACAGCAGGTCTTCCGGGACTGATCCTGCTGTGCCACAGTGGCCTTGGGAGTTCAGTCCTGTGTGGACAGTTTCTTGGGCCACCCCGGGGCCTGGAGAGACTTGTACCGGAAGCCGCGCCCCCTCCCGATTAAGTCTTGAGAGCTGCACGATTAAGCACCCCTCCCCGCCACACAGGAATGGCGGCTGCAGTGGTTCTCCCCAGAATCGGTGAGGGAAGCGCCTTGCCACCTGCACATCTGTGTTTATAAAGTATATAATTTAGAGATCTATTTCAAGAGTTGATAGATGTGTTTATATCTCACTATTTTGTTCATTCACATTTCTTGGTGCCTGTATTATAATGAAATACTTCTCAAGGACAACTTTTCAAAATGTAAACCTCAGTGTGAGAGCCTTAGGGAGTCTGTGCTTAATACAAGAAATATGACTTCATTTGCAGGAGATTAACCATTTCCTATCCATAAGTATCTATGACTCATCGCCGTTGACAAGACTAGAAGGATTAAATGATTTGCGCAAACAACTGGAACAACATAAAAATCAGATGAAGGATCTTATGAAGGAGTTTCAGGGTACAGGCTTCTGGCAGTATTTTCTATCTTTCTCTGCATGTTGTATTCCTGTAGTTAATAGCAAATCTCAGTTTTAATTTCTACAGTAATAAAAAGGGCTATTTGTACAGATGGTAGCAAATATATAAGGCAGATCACAGGTCCTAACAACATTTTCTTGAAAAAGAGTATCGGTTGTTAACATGTTACTCTGCCACAGATAATGCTAAGCTATATTACCGCATGATGTTTCACAAACAGTTATTAATGCTCAAAGTTGCTTCCGTGGCAAAATATTGCAATCATGTTTGACTAATTTTAGTCCAAGAGAACTCACATATTAATCCTCAGTAACACTCAGGAGTTGGTTCAAGAAGTAGTGGTAGCAAAAGGGCTTGAGATACGCTTTGATATCATTCAATGAAAGATGCTACAGAATTATATAGTCTTATTTGCAAATCTTGAGAATTCACCTAATTGATTTCCTTTTTCTTTTTTAAATGGTAGAAAATCCACAGGACTGTGTAATAGTGAAACTGATGGTGAACTTGCTACAGCTATCCAAGATGGCTATTAACCATACAGGTGAAAAGGCAGTTTTAGGTAGGTAATTGAGTGCTATGAGCATTTATATCTCTGTTAATAGCACTTACTGTTGTACACATCATTTAGATATAATAAAACTATATATATGTATCTATATCTATAAATATCATATTTGCACAAACCTATTTTGGCAACTTTGATTCAACCAATGCCAAATGTTTCTAAACTGGATGCAGAATACTCCTTGTAGGAGTATGTACATTTTTCAAATAGATTTAAAAGAAGGGGGTGAGGGGGAATTCAAGGGAGTTTGGGGATTTAAGAGAGAAATATCTAGGTGGCAACTATTTTAATCTTTGGCAAGTACAATGTGATATTGAAATAGCTCCTGCTTGGTTAAACATTAGTACAGTGTGTTTAAAAGCTTTGGATTTATTATCTCTTTTACCTCAGAAATTAATTTCATTGTGCTGATATCTCTGATGTTTTAAAGGAGAGTTGTTAGCAACTCAGCACTTTTGAAAACCAGCCTGTGTAGTCATCGTTTCTGCAATATACGTTTTGAAAGAGCTCATTAAATCTACTACAGAGTCCAGTCTTCAGGATGTTCCTACCTAATGTGGTGGTGGTGGTACAAGGAGTATTCTGCATCCAATTTAGAAACGGCTGTGGCTGAATCAAAGTTACCAAAATGTGTTTGTGTAACTATGACAGGTGGTGTGAAGGCAATGTGGAAACGCATGTTTATATTATTTTCCCTCTGTCTGAAACTTAGGTTGCACCCACACAAGCTATGAGGGCCTGATCCCCGTGTGGCCCTGTGGTGTGCAGGCATGGGAAGCTGGGCAAACGATTGCAGGGAAACAGGCCGGTTGCTGCCACGGCTGGAGCGAACTGCATTGCCAGCCACACAAGCGGGCACAAGCATGGCTTACTTACCCTGGCCATGACGTGACATGGCTACGTGTAATGGGTGACAGCAGGGCCGGCCCCAGGGTTTGTGAGGCCATGTGCGAAGCCTAATTTGCACATAATTAGACCCCACTTAATTATGCAACTGTATAAATTTACATAGAACTTACTCCCTTTGGACAGGAAGGATTCCCATTCTCCACCACTCCGAGCAACCATGGAGAAGCATGGCCTCCCAATGCTTCCCCCCACTCCCCAGCCAAGCATCAACCACCACTCTCCAGGAGTGGTTCCACTGCAGGGGCAGCCAAGTGGGCAGTGAGGCAGGCACAGAGAGACTGACTGTGTCCACTGCCTTACTGGAGGAGGGAGTGAGCTTAGCCAGTCTGGCCTCCAGGGCCTGTTGTTTCTTGCTGCCGGTGCTGCCTGTGCCTTGTGCACGCATGCGGTGCGACCAGTCCAGAGGTACTGCTATCACATACACAAGACATCCAAAATGCAGCTAGCTTATTAAGCACATTATGCCATGAAAAGAGACATATAGCCAGTTCAGTTGTGCCCCCATAATCAGTTCATGCTGCCCCCACCCCATAACCAGTTCATTTGTGCCCCTGCCCCCATATAATCAATTCAC
>QEPC01004481.1:363124-399028 GCA_003113815.1 Sphenodon punctatus
CATCACGTGGCCCAGCTGCCCAAAATGGGGTACGGCTACCCAAGGCATGTAACCTCTCCACTCTGTCTTGTGTGGCTTCATCCTTAGTCTGTGCCCTTAAATGGTCTCCAAGGGTGTATTGTCTTACATGTAGTCTTATCTTGCTTAATATTATTTTCTTTCTCTAGAAAGCAACTTATTATTTAAGAACTATTGAATGGAAGAGATTAAAAATGTAAAATGCTATAATAATGCTTTGGTGGATCTATTGTGAAGAGTAATCAGTTAATAAGTACTTTGAAAGTGAAAAAAGTGTTGGAAGGGTGATCACTACTGTGATGTAGGTTTACTTTTTGTATGAGAGGATTAATTTTGGATTTGAATCAAGCTACATAACAGAATCAAATCTAGACCTTTTTTGGAACATAAATTCTGTACATTTAATTTTTGCATTTCCAGAGGCTGTTGGAAGTTGCTTAGGAGAAGTGGGACCTATAGATTTTTCCACTATAGCTTTGCCACATAATAAAAATATATCCTATTCCAAGGCAGCTGATTTATTTGAAGACAGAGAACTCCAGTGGGTCTTCATAATGTTGACTCTGATAAATAATGCTTTAATAGATCGTTGGTAAGTGTATTTATATCCATTTGATTCAGCACTTAAATGGGAGGTCAGTGATTTTTAAAAGCTAGCTTTCCTACTCAGTTTTCAAGATTTTTTTTTACCTTCTGTGTCTTGTATTTTCATTTAATGTTTGCACAAAATAACAATAGGTTACACAGTCACACAATCTTATTTTGAAAATATACTTTATATAGAGACCCTTGTTCACTACCTTTTCTCTATTGGCATCAATGGGAGAACTCGACAAACGAGGGGCCCTGACTTTAGGGCTCATCTAATTAGACAAAATGAGGAGTTCTTCTTTGTGCTGTGAACTATCTACTCTTACAAAGCATCCAGTGCCAAATCTTTTAAAAAACATTATATTGTTTTTTGAGATGGTTCAGTCCATTTGCATATCCAGACTCCTGCAACATAGCTGGTAGTCCACATGTGTGAATGTACTGAGCTATTTCAAAGTATGTTGGTTATCTTTCTTTTCTTCCAGCATCTGAATATGTGAATTTGTAATGTGGGGATTTGTATTGCTCCCAAAAAAGAAATCTGTTTGTTCCATAGCTGTTAACCCCTAGTTAATGGGCTTTTCTAGCTTTGAGTTCTTCATTACGTGGTGAAGCTGTGGTACAGTACTTTTCGTCATGGCCTGAAGGCGTAATGAAGTCAAATAAACTTGAGTGCTCTATACTTATCCATGTAAAGTGCAAATTGGTTTATTTGCAGTAGGGTGAAACTGTACAGTTTGCTTTGTAAAGATAGGAGGCTGGCTGGCTCATTAGTGTCATTAGCCTTTGGTGATTTTTAACATATGAACTTCAGCCACCGCTCTGCAGCTGTGAAACTCCCCCGGGAGGTTCGTTTATCTGTGGGCTTGAGCGCCTTTAGGAGGCAGTGTAAAACAGTTCTGTTCGTAACGGCGTTTGGCAGTGGGGGGAGGGGGGAGTTGTGGGAGGATAGGGGTGAGCTAGGGAGGTTGGGGTGCTGGGGTGGAGAGAGGTTGAGGGGTTGGTATAGGGCTGTGGGGTATTTTATTTTTTGTATTTGTATTTTAATATTGTAAGCCACCCTGAGCCGCCTTCAGCGGGAAGGGTGGGATAAATTTGTTAAAATAAATAATAATGACTGTATTTTGTGAATTATTAAAGGATCTCAGGGCCATCTATATCTCTTTCAGTATTGAAGTTCGATCAGCTGCTGCTGCCTGTTTGAAAAATATTTTAGCTACCAAGACTGGCAATGCATTTTGGGAGATTTACAAAAGCAAGGCGGACCCTATGTTGATCTATCTGCATCCTTTCAGAATGTCTAGGAAGAAGGTATTTCATTTATGTATCCATGTGTGTGTTGAGAACCGCTATGGATTGTATTCCTCTTCTCTGTGGGACTCCTGGATAACTACTGAGGGTACTCTGGGGTGTAGATCCTGGCACTGGCCAGCAGGAGGCAGACACTAGTTTTTGTTGCTGGAGTATGCGCAGTGGGGATCTCAACCCCTATCTCCCCAGTCAGATGTCTGTCTCAGACATGGCAGGATTGGGCTTGTTCCTCTCTACATAACTACTGAGAAAAATTTGTGTGAGGAACTTTTAGTGCCGGAGAGATGAGTGACAAAGGTCCCTCACTCTCTCCTCCCCCCACCCCTCCTCCCATTCCGGTGGCTAGGGAACAGGCTTAACGAGCAGTGGCAGGTTCGGCCAAAGGAGACTCCTGCTGACTGCCACGTGCATCAAAGGGACAGCCGCCAGAAGTGCTCCAGAGAGAAAGAGCCAGTTGAGCTCCTGAAGGACTGAGTCCCGATTTTCACACCAAAACAAAATGACGCCTGCGAAGTCCCGGGATGCAGGGAGACTCCCGGAGATGGACCCAGACAGGAATATCACAGAGGAAGGGGCAACCCTTCCCCCAAATACCTTCAAAGGGAGGTGCTTAAAAAGATCCTGGAGTCTCTGAACAAGCTCCACTCAGGACAGAACCCTCAGCCCAGGACAAAGCGCAAGTAGTCCTTGTTCCTAAAGAATCCCTTGCAAGTGCCCCAAACACCAGTTGATGAGAAAATCTAAAGAATCTGGCAAAAGGAAGCACCTGGCCCCAAAATCTGAACCTGAGAGGCCCCTGGGAGGAGCAGGAAAGTCTCCCTCAGTCGGGGGAGGAGTCAGACGGGGAGCCTCAGCTGGAGCTGATTTTATCCTCTTGACTCTGAGTTTCACCTCCCTCCTAACTACCCTAAACACACACACAAAAAAAGCCCAACACCCCTCACAAGGAGGGGCAGGAGGATTCAGCCTCTAATGAGGACAGCCACTCCGATTCTGAATTCTCCTTAGAGGAGGATCAGCTCCTAGATGCACCACTAGAGGGAGCCAGAGACCAAGATAAGGCATTCCCTCTGAAATTTAAAGACAAAATGTTTAGAGAGGTGAAGAAAACCTTAAAATTCAAAGAAAAGATTGCAAAAAAAGGAATCCCCAGAATCTTCCGGGGAGGACTGCTCAACAGAATGCTTTCCCAAGACTACTGGCAGGGACAGAGGGCTGCCTCTTGACTGGGCATTTGAGAATCTGATAAAAGCAGAATGGCAACACCTTGAAAGGTCATTCACATTCACAGCCTAGAAATTGAGTGCGGAGCCCTCGGACATCTAGGCTATTCTCACTCAGTCCTGAATACCCCGATGGCAGCCAGACGACCTTCCACTAAAAAAATGTACTAAACAATATGGAAGGCCTTTGTACACTTGTAGGGAAAAGTCTTCTCAGAACACATCTATAAAGCTAGTCCTAGAATTTCTCCAAGATGAGCTGAACAAGGGTTTAAAAACTTAACATCTTGACTAGATAGATTTCTGCCCTCGATAGTGTTATTTCTTGTGCCTGGGGACTCAAGGTGTCTACTCACCCTCATGTTAAAAGATTCTTATGAGGATCTGAGGTGGAGGCGCCCACATGTACTACAATCCCTCACCATCTACTGAAATGCAGCTGGCTCTGGGGTGGGTGTGACAAGGCGATCCTCCAGAGCCCCTGAGAGATGCTGACTAGCCTGTGGGGAATTAGCTCTGACACCCTGCACACTCCCAGTTATATAACACTCCACTGCCCCAATGTCCAATCAGAACATGGACCTGATCCTGGGGTAAGAATCTCCTTACTGAATAGTCAAACTCACTAGGTGAGTTTGGTCCTGGCGTCCAGCCTCCCCTCAATCTATGCCCATCACCAACCAGTAGTGAAAAGTCCAGTATTGTTATTGGGGTTAAATCCCTTTAAATCCTAAGGACCCTCTGTGTAAAACCCACAGTCTCTGTAATTAATATTAGGACAGGTCCCCCCTTGATGTAGGTAAATGCAGATACCTCGGAGTTGATCCTGTGACCTGATGATCGCCTCTGTCAATCAGTTCTCTTACCCTGGGTGTCCTGGGGAAGAGCTCTCTCAAGAAAACCTTCTCCTACAGCCACACTAAGCCAACTGGGTTGCAGGCTTATATGTCTCACACTTGCCCAGTAAGGCCTGGTCCATCTGAGCATGTTTATGGACTTAGTCTCAGAATACAGTCTCAGCCTTCAGTGAGCATGCCCAGGGTCTTAGTTTCTGAGGCTTCCTCAAGCTCCTAGTGAGCATGCTCGTGCTCTTATCCTCTAGTCAGGCCAGTTCCCCTATACTCTGCCACAGTAGGACTGACCATATTATACCAGAATCCCACACTGTGTACTGAAATGCGGCTGCCTCTGGGGCTAGGGTAAACCATATATACTAGAAACGCTCTATATATACTGAGATGCATCTGCCTCTGCAGTACCATGGAGCTTTTATACTGGAATCCATTACTATGTACTCACAACTCTGAAGTAACCCCCATTGCCCAATTCCCCAGCCCCCACACGCCAAATGACCCCCTATGCCACCTGCCCAGCACCAAGTCCAAGTGAACCCCACCATAGCTGCTCCCTAGTTCGCCCACACCAAGTGCGCCCACACCAAGTGACCGCCTTTGCACTAGCACCCCCTCATACCTCTAATTGAGTAACCCCCAAGTAGCTAACCAGGATGTGCAATACGGAAAGGGTAAGATGAGGAAAATTACCAGGAGACACTTAAACTGCACATGCATGACGTTATGAACTCTGCTTTGACTAATATGAGAAATTAACTGCATGCATGGCATTATGAACTCTCCCGTTAACTAACATGAAAATTCTTTAAAATTACAGCTTTTAAACTACGACAGGTTTTGAAAATTCAAAGAAAGGAACACGCAAGCATGTACCCCTGAATTCTGTAACAGGAATACATGTCAGCAAAATTTTCCAAAAGTACACTTTCAATTTTCAACCTGCTGTAACTTGTTTGGTTCTTGTCCACTTTACATTAAATTTGGAACAATTGTACTACACACCAAGGCAATCTTCTCTGCCCAGTTTCAGAAAAATAGGATTAAAAGTGTTGATTTTATAAGTAATAGAATGTTCATGCATTAAACAGAAAGATGTAAGCTGATCTTAACTATAGAGCAGCACCTGCTGCTATATAACATGATTAAGAGGTTACAGCTATTGCACATCTGGAGAGGTAGGGGTTGAGATCCTCACTGCACATACACTAGCAATAAAAACTAGTGTCTGCCTCTTGGCCAGAGCTGGGATCTACAGCTAGAGTATCCTCAGTGGTTATCCAGGAATCCCCCACAGAAGGAAAATTCCCAAGGTAAGAGCCCAAAGGGGTGGGCCATGGCTCAGGTGGTAGAGCGCATGCTTTGCATGTATAAAGTCCCAAGTTCAATCCCCGGCATGTCCAATCTCAGGTAGCATGCCAGGTGAGACCTCTACTGGAGACCCTGGAGAGCCGGATTTGTAACCCTGCTGTCGTGTCAGGTTGTGACAATACTGGGCAAAAATGGACCATTGGTTTGACTCAGGCAGCTCCTTATATCCCCAATTTTCCATTCTCATCACCTTTTTCCTTTTGTTAGTAAAATCAAGGCAGCTCAGCTTAATGTCTTGTCTTCATTGACTTGAGAAACATGTCCATTCTTTGCTTTTTTTCGTGCATTTTGGGTCTGTTTTTTGGTTTGCTCCTTCTCTATCTGTCCTTAATCTGGTTTAGTATATTATACAGTTTTCCAACATACTATTAAGTATTAAATAGTATTAAAATTAAAGTCTAAAATCAGCCAAGAAATGTAAAAGCTAGGATTCCTCCCACAGCTTAAATGTTGCAACAGTGCACATATTAAGGATCAAATTGTGGTGTGGCTTGTTCAGCAGCCCATTATATGCCCCCGTATGACAGAGTGGCATAGGAGGAGAAATAGGGTTGATAGAGCTGCTTCAGCCTCCTCAGGAACAGGTGGACGGGAGGGACAGAACCTAGGCATTTGCCATCTCAGCTGTGCCAGTGGACCAGAAAACGTGCACTACTCTAGGTAGACCCCCAGACCGGGGTCCAGCTATGGGGAGTCCAGTGCTGGCAGCAGGGGCAAATGTGGAAAGGCGCAAATTGCACCAAATCCATTTGGCAGGATTAATACAGATACTGAAATAAATCAACTGTGCCAGCCCAACGGTGTTAATTAAATAATGAAATGGTAATGCAAATGCAGACCAGTTGGCAACAAGCATAAAAAAACTCCATTAAATTCTTCCCAAATCATACCCAGGATTGTGCTCTCTTCTTTCTGAGACTGTGTTCTATTTTGTCTTCAACTTTGTTTTAAGTCTCAAATTGTAGACCAATATTTTTTTGGCGAAAATAGAGCAACATACTAAGATGAAATTACCCTTCACACCACAGTTGACATTACTTAGGATATGGCCAAAAGAGTTAGAAAAACAGTCAAATGCCCCTGCTGGAAAAGCTATGATTTTAGCAGCCATTCACTCCATAGTTAAAACATGGAAATCCCCAGCCGGTCCTACAGTTACAGAGTGGATCCAGAGACTATGGTTTGTCCTAATGATGGATAGAATCACGGCTGGAATTCAGGATAAGTTAGAGGAATTTTACAAAATCTGGACCCCAAGTTGGACTTTAATTACGGACAATGTGGATATGGAAAAGAGAGAGCTCTTGATCAATATACAATCCATCTGAATCAACAACTGAGAGTGAAACCCCCTGGATTTGAACTCAGATATACTCAAAAACTTTTTGTGTGTGTGTGTGTATAATTTCTTATCTCTTCTTTATTTGTTTGGTATAACCTTGGTTATGATTATTGTTGTGGCAGCATCTCTTTGGATGCTAGATAGTATGATTATGTTTTGATACTTTTCATTGTGTGTTTTTTCTTTATATTCAAATAAAATGTTTAAAATTATTTTTTTTTAAATTGTAGACCAAATTTTGTGTGTTTCTTTGATGAAAAATGTCCCTTTGTTTTTACACCTCCCTCCAAATGTCTAGTTTTTGGAGGTGCCATGCAGTGCAAGAGATACTCCTTCGGAAACCCTGGACAGTGTAAGTCTATGGACTCCTCAGAGTAGAAGTCATGATAGCTGGATGAAGAGCCTCACTTTTGCATTGCTGGATTCTGGAGGAGTGAAGAGCGAAGTTCTTCTGTTACTGAAACCACTATGTGAGGTAATTTCCTTTCTGGACAGTTTTGCATGCACTGCACAGCACTGTACCTGCAGACAAGAATACTGATTTTTACCCTTGACTCCTATTAATATCGTGTGTTTTATGTAGATGTATTCCTAATAATAGGAACAAAAATTCGAAGGCGCTTTTAGGAAGGCATTTAGATCGTACAGTGACTCATACTGTAGAAATACAAGTATTACTTTGGAAATCTGACAGATATACACAATTAACATTTTGTTATAGTGAAAGCAACCAAATATGAGTTCTAAATAAATTTATTTTATTTATTATTTATTTATTTTTAAATCTTACTACCCCACCCCTCCTGCGACAGGCAGCTTGGGGCGGCTTACGAACAGTCCATAAAATGAAACAGTAATAGGATTAAAAATACACATAAAAGGAGGAGTAAAAAAATAAACTATACATTGCTAAAGATTCTTACTAAATATTAAGTTTTACTTTCCTAGGTACTATTTTCCTGTTGACTATATTCCTTTTCCTCATGCCCACAGCTTCAGTGGCTTGAATGATATCTTTTATTGGACCAACTGCTGTTGGTTAAAATGAGTAAGCTTTCAGGCTACATAAGCTCCTTCCTCAGGCATGTAGCATAGCCAGTAGAAATATATATAGAATAAATATAGAATAAATATATATTTTTCTGCGGGATCCTCCTGGCCGCCCAGTCAGGACAGTAGGGTAGATCCCGCCAATTACCAGTAGGAGGCAGACAATCAATTTTGAGGAGCCTGCTAGGAGGGATGTCTCAGCTTCCCAGTTGTTTGTCTGCCTCAGAACAGTTAGGAAGCAGGCAAGCTGCCTCCAAGGATTCAGGCAGCAGAAAGGATTTGGAGTCTCCGGGTGCCGGGGGAGAGGAATTCTCCTCCTTGTTCACCTTCCCCTCCCTTGGGGGGATTCGGAACACTGGCTGGGCACCCCCTTCCTCATTGGCGCGAGGGTACCTGAAGGGCGGGCATAGCAGCCATCCCCCCTCGGAAGCTGTCTACAGGACGCAAGTCCCTAACCTCGCTTGGGTGAGGAGGCAGCCCCATAGAGCAGGAGGCAGGGTGGCCGTGTAGCCCCACAGAGCCGCGGCGAGACCTGGCCAGGCGAATGCCTCCTCTTCTTCTCCCGATCAGGGGCACAGACTGGCCCGCGCTGGCAGGCAGGCAACCTCGGCCACGCCCATCCTCCCCTTCTCCGCAACCGTCCTCAGCCCGGCGCGTGGTAGAGCGAACGCCCGACCTAGTGTAGGGGACCGCCGACAGAGACGCCGGCCCAGCTCGCGCCCAGCCAATCTCGGGCCACGGAGCCAGCGCCCTCTCCCAACCCGGCATGTGACAGTTAGGCAGGCCGGTTCGGAGGCACCCCTCCCGCCACGGTTCTACTTCGTGCCGGCGGGACAGCGAGGCAGGCGGAGCGTAGACGCCCCTCCTCCCCATGGCTGCTCTTCGTGCCGGCGGGAAGGAGGGAGAACATGGCCCCCAGATGCAAAGCCGCCGCGGCAGCAGGCACAGAGACAACGGAGGAGGCGGCCACAGTGCGTTCCCCGCCACACGCCCCCTGGCCCAAGACCCCCATATGGAAGTCCTTCGGAGGTCCTCTCCGAACTAAAGCAGAAGAGGTCCCCTTCATGGCCAAGAGCTTATAAGGGCCGCTCTAAGGGGACAGGAAACAGCAAACAACCCCTCCCCAAGAAGCCCCGCAGACCTGCGTGACCCCTCGACTCCCCGGCTTCCGCAGACTGAACAAGAGGAAGTAAGGTCCATTCAGTCCTCGGAGGAGGAGAGGACCATAAAAAACGGAGTAGGCAGTGGGACAAGTCACCCCCCACAGAGGCCAGTGAAGAGGAAGGGGAGATCTCGGAGCGGGACACAGGAGGGGAGAGCGATGGGAGCCCGTCAGGAATGGGAGAACCGGAACAGGCTGAGTTAGACCCCTCATCCGATCCCGACAGCCAATTCCCAAGCAAATACAGGGACCAAATATACGACCTGGTCGTTAAAGTGCTCCATCTAAAGCAAAAGAAGGAAAAAGAGATCTCTTTAACTTCCTCGAGGAGGAGAGAGAGTACCTCCCCCAGGCAAGAGAGAGATAGAGGGATGATCTTAGACAAGGCATATGAAAATATCATCAGGAAGGAGTGGCAGAATCCCAATAGGGCTTCCAGGATGACCAAATCCCAACTGTCCCTTTATTCCTTCACTAAGAAAAAGAACTCCGTGCTTGCCATACCAAAAGTGGATGCAGCAGCGGCTTCCCTTGCCAGGAACTCGGTTTTCCCCACGGAAGGGAGTGTTTTCCCTGGGATCCGACGGACAAAGGAATAGACTGCAACTTGAGAAGACATTTCGAGGAGGTGTCCTCGATTATCAAAATGGCCACAGTCACATCATACTTCTCAAGAGCCCTGATGGTTTGGATAAAGAGGGCCTCGGATCCCGGAGTCTCCGCAAAGATGACCAGGGTCCTGTCCACAAGAATACAACTAGTTTATACCTTTATGGCAGACTCTTCCACCGACATGCTCCGCTGAGCCTCAAGGGCAGCCATTTCCAACGTGGCAGCCCGTCGCCGCTTATGGCTGAGATCGTGGAAGGACGATAACACCTCCAAAAATGCTTTGGTCGGCGGGCCATTCCAGGAACGTAAGTTATTTGGCGTTTGTCTCGACAAGGTGCTGGCAGATGCAGCGGACAAGTCCAAGAAGCAGACCCTACAGAGTGTGGGGGTTCAAAAGAGGAATTTTCATCCCTTTAATGCAATCTATGGCCGGGGGTTCCAGGTGACCCTTCTTTCTCCACCGGGGAAATCAGCAGAGGTACAGACCTCGATGATAGAAGCAGAAGGGAAACGACAATAGAACCAAACAACGGCAATGGGCAGGTCGCCCCAAGATGGACGCAAGACTGCGTAGCGCCCAGCCTTCCTGAACAGACAAAGGACTGCAGTGGTTCGCGGCACTGTGGGCAATCGCCACCACAGACGCCTGAGTGCTTTAGACCATTCAGCGGGGATACGCAGTAGAATTCCAGCACTCCCCTCGCTAGTACTTCTGTGCATCGCCAGTATCCAGCAACCGGGACAAGCAGTCAGAAATAATCAGGCTCCAGACCATCGGAGCTATAGAGGAGGTCCCGTTGCACGAGCGCAGCCAGGGCCTATACTCTGTCCTGTTCTTAGTTCCAAAAAAGTCTGACGAATGGAGAGCAGTCCTAGGTCTGAAAATCCTGAACCAGGTATTCAAGGTACAGAAATTCAGGATGGAGACCCTGCAGTCGATACAGACAGCAATAACGCAAGGGGAATGGCTGACAGTTCTTGACTTGAAGGAGGCCTATCTCCATGTTCCCATCCTGCCGGCCCACAGACAATGGCTCCGGCTCAGTTACACCCAGCAGCACTGGCAGTACATAGCCCTACCATTTGGCCTGGCAACTTCACTGAGGATGTTCACCAAGGTGCTGATTACCCTTGTCACGAACCTACAAACAGAGGGGATAAAGCTACAGCCGTACTTTGACGACATCCTCGTCAGATCTCTGACCTACAAGCAGGCACGAAGAGACGTGCACAGAGTAATAGAATATCTGCAAGAGCACGGATTCGTGATCAACCGCAAGAAGAGCCATCTTGTTCCCTCCCAGACTCTAGAGCACCTAGGGGTGGTATTGGACACCAAAAAGTGCAGACTGTTTCTCTCCAAACAGAGACGGCTGAACTAGGACTGCTGATCCAATAGGTCACAACGGCTCACAAGTCCAAACTGAAAACTCTAGCCAGCCTTCTGGGAGCCATGACCCTCCTGCTTGGGAATTCTACAGTGGGCCAGGTTCCACTCCAGGCCCCTGCAGCGGTTCCTGCGCCCATGGCAGGATGCTCTGACCCAAGGAGAGAACCCTCGGATCATGGTTCCCACATCTCTAAAGAGGTCCTTGACATGGTGGATACAGCCAGACAGGTTCTCACCCTGGATGCCACTCTCTGATCCTGTGAGAACGGCACTGACAACAGACGCAAGTCTCCAGGGTTGGGGAGCTCACATGCAGGGCCATGCTGCGCAAGACAAGTGGCTCTCTTGGGAAAAGAGCCACCACATCAATTGGTTAGAGCTGAGGGCAATTTATCTGGCTCTGCGGGACATGACACCGCCGCTGAGAAGGAAGGATGTCGTGGTTTACACAGACAACGCGGTGGCGAAGGCCTACGTGAACCACCAAGGGGGATCGAGATCCAAAGCGCTCCATCAGATGGCATCCATCCTCATCAGGTGGGTAGAGAGCAACTTGGAGTCTCTCAGGGCAATTCACATCAAGGGCCAAGCCAACACCCAGGCCGACTGGCTCAGCCACTTACAGCTGGACCAGGGAGAATGGTCTCTTCATCCCTTGGCATTCAGGGCCATAGTCAGGCAATTCGGAACTCCCTCGATCGACCGTTCGCCTCTCCAGACAATGCAAAGATGGAGCGCTTCGTGTCCCAGCACCCAAATCACAAAGCAATCACATTCAACGCGTTGAACTGTGTCTGGCCTCAGGGATTCCTCTATGCATTTCCCCCATTCCCGCTCATCCAACGAACAATAGCGAAAGTCAGGAAGGAGCGGGTTTTTAGCTTTTCCCTGCCCTTATTTTATTTTTATTTCTTCTCCTGCCCTAACAATGTTTTAAATTGTTGATGTTTTAAAATTGTTTTAGGAGTGTTTTTAGTTGTACGTCGCCCCGGGATGCAGTAGGTATATGGGGCGACTCATAAATATATATAATAAATAAAAATAAATACCTGGGCCACCTTTACCAGGTGGTGCGAGATTAAACTTGTTCGTCCAGAAAGAGCATCCATCAAAGTAATCTTAGACTTCCTGCAGGAGGGGCTAGAGAGGGGGTTGAAACCTAACACCCTTCAAAGGCAAGTAGCTGCTCTAAATAATGTACTAGGTACAATAAAAGGACAAAAGATTTCCGGGCACCCGCATGTGGTGCATTTTCTTAGGACGGCAAGGATCATATCCCCGCCGGTTGTCCACCGGTTTCCATCATGAAACCTGAACCTTCTTCTCAGGGCCCTCACTAAGGTCCCCTTTGAGCCTCTGC
Source organism: Sphenodon punctatus (assembly GCA_003113815.1). Classification (NCBI taxonomy): domain Eukaryota; kingdom Metazoa; phylum Chordata; class Lepidosauria; order Sphenodontia; family Sphenodontidae; genus Sphenodon; species Sphenodon punctatus. The sequence goes on from QEPC01004481.1 coordinate 375,406, forward strand.
GCGAGATTTCCCTTTACTATCTATCCCTAAAGATAGCGTTCCTCATAGGCATCACCTCGGCTAGGAGGGTCTCAGAGTTTGGAGCTCTATATGGACCCGGCTCTGTGCTCCTACAAGGAGTCTTCAGTGACGCTGAGACTGGACCCAGCTTTCAGCCCCAAGGTGGATACTCATTTTCGTAGGAAACAGGAGGTTATTCTCCCTTTGTTCTGCCCAAATCCATCTCACCCCTTGGAGCGGGTGTGGCACACGCTAGATGTCAGGAGAGCCCTAAAAATTTACCTGAACAGAACAGGGGCCTTTAGAAAGACCTCGGCCCTGTTTGTTTCTTATAGCCTGCAGAGGAGGGGTTTGAAAGCTTCCAAATCCTTAATAGCCAGATGGATGATTCTCTGTATTACTGAAGCCTATAAGGCAGAAGGGAAGCTTCCCCCAGCGGGGGTATTTGCTCACTCTCTTAGGGGTGCAGCAACTTCACAAGCTTTTCGTAATACAGCTTCTTATGGGGAAATCTGCCATGCGGCGGCATGGTCTTCAGTGCATTCCTTTACAAGGCACTATAGAATTCCAGCCTTCGGGAGACGGGTACTGCAGGCGGTTCTACTCGAGTACTCCATCATTATTATTATTATTATTATTATTATTATTAACAAACATTTATATAGCGCCAGCAGTGTACATGGCACTTTACAAAGTAATAAAATAGACAGGGTCCCTGCCCCTAGGGCTTACAATCTGAGAGACAGGAGCTGGGGGAGAGACTTAGGAAGGGGAACAGAGGGAGAGACAAGGGGTCTAACATTCATGAAGATGCGAGGTCTCAAGTGCACGTACTTGGCTTGGTTATGATGAGAATGACAGCAGGCAGGTCCATGTTGCAAGGATAAGGGTAAACCGATCGTAGGTATAGGAATAGTGGCTCAGCAGGATAAAGAGTCAGACAGAGCAGAGCGAAAGAGGTGAGTTTTGAGGAGAGATTTGAAGGTATGAAGGGAAGGGGGCAAGGCGGATGTGGACAGGGAGGGAGTTCCAGGCATGTGGGGCAGCAAGTGAGAAGGGACGAAGGCGCTTAGGGGAGCAGGGAAGGCGTGGAAGGGCGAGAGAGGGGACAGAGGAGGAGCGAAGTGCACGGACTGGAGTATGGAGGGCGATAAGTGCAGAGGCATCTACCGAGACCTCCCTCTTTGAGTTGCTCCCTCCCTCCCTCTAAGTAGGACTGGGATACTGCTCTGGTACGTCCCTACTGTCCTGACTGGACGGCCAGGAGGATCCCCCGGGAGAAAGGAAAATTGGGCACTTACCTCTGAATTTTCCTTCTGCGGGGAATCCTCCTGGACTGCCAGTCCTCACCCGGAGTGAGGTCAACTCTGTTGTGTGTTCAAGGGCCTAGGGACCCGGACGTCTCACTGACCCTCAGATGTCAGGGGTATGGGTCTGTTTAGCAGGGGCGGAGTTACGTTAGCCCCGATAGTTCAGTTTAGGTTAGAAAGTATAAGGTTTAGATGGGGAGTAGAGCTTGACAAGACTGGGGAGCTGAGGATAGATCCCTCCTAGCAGGCTTCTCAAAATTGATTGTGTGCCTCCTACTGGTGGTTGGCGGGATCTAGCCTACTGTCCTGACTGGCCGTCCAAGAGGATCCCCCGCAGAAGGAAAATTCAGAGGTAAGTGCCCAATTTTCCTTTCTACTGGCTACACTACATGCCTGAAGAAGGACCCTGTGTGGCCCGAAAGCATTCTTTTTTCCATCAGCAGTTGGTCCAATAAAAGATATCATTCAAACCTCTTTGTCGCTGTCACTTGGAACCAACACAGCAACCACATCTCTGCACAGCTTCAGTGGAAGATAAATGTGGTACCCAGCCTTTCTCCTGGGGTGCGCAGGACAGAAACTCTCAACTCTGGGGACGATCCCCGCCTAGGCCAGTAGGAGGCAGACTTTAGAGGAATCCAACTGACGGTGCACAGAAGGTGTCCGTCCCTCCCATTTGCTAGTTGGATTTCTGCCTCTCATCAGATAGGAGGTGGACTGGTGTGCTCTGCACACCTAGGCAGTTTTCTCTATTTAAAAGAAAAGAAAAAGAAGAGTAACCTCTTAGCTCCCTATTTACCCTCTTGGAAGAGGAAAGCTTTCCTTCTGGAAGCCCTCAGAGACCCATGCTGACACGGAGCTCCGGGAAGGGCGAGCGTGATGAGTCCCCTCGGTTACTCTTTCCTGCTCTTCATTAGCCTGTTGCCCTTGAGGCCTCTGCATGACCAGCTCAGGATCCCGGGCCGCCCAGGCTACCCAGCGCAGATCTCGTTTCCATTTTTAAAAAAAGAGCCTCATGCGGCCCCAGCGCTTAAAGCCTCTCTCTGGCAGGCTTTTTGATTACAGCATACCTGACTGACCAGTACATCACAAAATGGCGCCAAGGAGAACTGCTGCAGAGGAGACCTAGGATTCAAGGACTTGGGAAACAGTAAGACCCCTTGTGGCCCTTTACTGGCCAAGACGACCCTGGTTTGCAGATGTTATCAACCTGATGAGCAGAGCCCCTCCGTCTACTGTCAACCCCGGACCTACTCACGCAGGGCCCAGTTTGTTACGAGAAACCGGACTTTTTGCATCTGACGGCTTGACTCTTGAGTGCGCAGCCTTAAGGAACTTTGGATATTCAGAAGCAATATTACAGATGCTCATGGCTTCCAGGTGCCAGTCAACTAGGTGCATCTATTAATGCACCTGGAGAGTCTTTGCCTCTTGGTGTATTGACAAGTAGCTAGATCCACAAAGCCCTAGAAGCGGACGTTCTAGCTTTTTGCAGGAGGGCCTTGACAAGGGTCTTTGGGCCAACCCTCTCATTAGGCAGGTGGTGGCCTTAAATAGCACCATTTCTGTTATCAAGGGAAAAAATATCTCAAAACATCCTCCCATCAGAAGGTTTTTGAAAGCAGCTAAGGCCTTGTCACCCCCCCATAGTCCATAGAATCCCTGCTTGGCGATTGAACCTGGTTCTAAAGGCATTAACAAGCCCATCTTTCGAACTTTTCCATGAGGTCTCTCTTTTTTTCCTCACCATCAAGATTGCCTTTTTAATAGCAATCACCTCTGCTAGGAAAGTTTTGGAATTAGGGGCTTTGTCTATAGATCCCTCGGTATTTTTAAGAAGGATACTGTGGTCTTAAGATTAGACACCCTCCTTTATGCCAAAAATAAATTCTTTTTTCCATTGGCAGGAGGATACCTTCCTTTTGTCCACCTCCAGTTGGATGAATTTCGGCTTGCATCTCTGAGGTCTATAAGGCTTCTGATCTCCTGCCCCCTCTGGGTATTGTCCCTCATTCTACTAGGGGCACAGCTACTTCTTGGACTTTTAGGGCCAGGATCTCTTACCTAGAAATCTGTAGGGCAGCCACTTGGGCTAGTCCCCATTCATTTACTAGACTCTATAAAATCAATGTGCTTGACTCTGCAGATGCAGCCTTCGAAAGGAGGGCTCTGCAGGGTGTCCTCGAGTAATCTAGACCTTTGTTTTTTGTTCCAGGCCATTCTCCCATCCATATTTTTCCTTTGGTTACTGCTCTGGAAAATCCCCAAAGTTGAGAGTTTCTGTCCTGTGCACCCCAGGATAAAGGGCAATTGGTTTACTTACCAGGTGAATTGCCCTTCTGTTGGGGTGTGCAGGACAGGAACTCGGCCCTTCCTTTGTGGGGGTTCTCATTTGAATTTTGGACAAGTTTGTTATTAAGGGGATGGCCTGGATCAGCCAATGGTTAGCTCTAGGGGGACTCCGGAAACTTGCTTTAATAGGAAGTCCCTTGAGATGATTTCTGGTTTGTACTTGACTCTTTTTAAGTTATCCAATAGGTTATAGGTTATAATTTTATTTTTGAAAAGTTGTTATTACAGCTTTTGGACCAACTGGCAAATGGGAGGGATAGACCCCTCTGTTCATGGCCAGTTGGATTTCTCTAAAGTCTACCTCCTACTGGCCTAGGCAGGGATCATCCCCAGAGTTGAGAGTTCCTGTCCTGCGCACCCCAACAGAAGGTCAATTCACCAGGTAAGTAAACCAATTACCCTTTTTGAGGGTATTCTTTGTGGAGCATATACAAGTCATTTTTTAATCATGAATTCATAAAACTTATTTTCCACTTGTTGAATAGTAAAATAATCTACCAGTGGGCACAAATTAAACATGTCTGCTAAGAAATGTGTTTTTTCAGCAGATATCTGTGTCTGTGTTCCAGGTGCAAACAGATTTTTGTCAGACTGTGCTTCCATACCTGATTCATGATATACTACTACATGATTCAAATGAGTCTTGGCGAGCTCTTCTGTCTGTGCATATCCAAAAGTTTTTTACCGCCTGTTGCAGATATGCCACATCTCCCAACAGATCAGCTACTCCTGCAAATTCTGATTCAGGTAATATAATGAGGTATCTCTGTTTTTTGAAAGGAAGATTTGATTGCAATTTTTTTTTCTGTTTGTACAAGCTTCTGACACTGGATGTATTAACACTTGCACAGAAGTGACACAGAAAACATTTTTGAAAAATGTATAGTTTTTCTAACCTTGGCATTTACAGGAACTTTGTTTTTTTATTTATCAGCATAGCATTAATGTGACTCCAGGTTGGTTTGTTTTTAGTATATTTGATTAAATACATTTCTATATTCTCCATCTTTTAAATAAGATTTAAATCAGATCCTACTATTGATAATCTGATAAATTATCTCTTGAATTGTAAAAATTACAATAAATAGCCTTTTCAAAGAAGAAATGTGTTCTCACAAAGGAATATTTTTTTTATTATTGGTTAAAGTAGGATAGTTGGAATCAGGAGACCTGAGCTGTATTCCTGGTTCTGCTTGTCATGTAACCTAGGGTACACTACCTGATTAATAATAAAAGGAGTCCAATATATACAGCAACTCATTCACAGATTGATCAACTTGATATTTGAACAGTCTCTCTCTCTCTCTTTGTAATGTACAACATAGAGCCAGAAACCTTTGTTCGTGGAGGTTTGGATAAAATATCTCGACAAACAATGCTTGCTGTAGTTGACTACTTGAGGAGACAAAAGAGGTGAGTTGTAGCTTATAAAACTGGCTTTCATTTGTAGTTTACATTTTTCAGCTTGCAAGAGACTTTGGATAGAGTGACAATGTGCATGCATTTCTCTTAGGTGTGTAAGAGAAAATTATTGAAAATAATGTTCTTGAAAGATATACTGCAGGTGTTTTTGAAGTCAGGCTTGAGAGATCCCTTGATGGACTATTCCAAGAATGGACAAAAGTTTCCAAGCGTAAGAGCCACACACCAAAAATTTTATATCGCCATCTCTCTGTTCCCATGACTCCGAATGGTGACAGAAGTGGCGGTTCAGCTTCTTTTGTTCCTGAGGGGGAGACACAGACAACCCTACACAGACACTCTTGTCAAGTAGGGGCCAGAGAACTGCATGTGGTTCCGGTCCAGCCATTTGCCCTCCTTTGGACTATTCTAAATCAAAATTAACTTCCAAAATCATTGTTCTGGGAAGAATCAATTTAAAAAGAGCACCAGTGTCTTTTTATGGTTTATAAACTTGAGTGTATGTGTAATGAATGTGTTCTTCTTTGAGTGGCTTCGTGATTCTCACTCATGGGGCTCACGTGGCATTCAGGCATTCTGGGAAGGATTTGGCTCTTTAAGAGCAGTTCACACTTAGCTTCCAACGTAGAGAGTTCTGGAAGCTTGGGCTCCAGACCCACCCCCTCGCACGCTAGTGAAGCTATTGTGAGTTTGGAGTGTATAAAGGAAAAGGGTGGAGCCCACCCACCCCAGTTCCTTCCAACCACCACTGGCAAACTAGGAATAGCTTGCTCTCTGAAAAGTAAATAAATAAAATTATTGCACATAGTTTTAGACACCTTGTTAGTGTTATAGTTTGTTAGTTTTACTGTTCTAGTGAGTTACAATCAGAATCCTGGCTTCAAGTGCTGTGTAAAGTGCTCCTCCGTCATTACCCTAATAGACCAACATGATGAATACCTCTTCTGCTTAGGAGAGGGACACATCAAGAAGGGCTGCAAAGCAAATGAGAGCCTATTTGCCAGGGTGTTAAAAGATAGGAGATGAGGCTGCAAGACCTCCTCACAAGGCAAGTGCTTCAGAGAGTAGAGGACATCCCTCTCAAACCCCACAACATCCAGCACCCTCGCATTCCTCTGGTAAAGATCAGACAGCCTAAGCCTGTGCAGACACTAACCCTAAACAGGCTACGTCCACTCAGTCACCCTTGTGCCCTGCTGATCTGTAACCCCATCTGCTCTTTATTTGGGGTTGGGGATCGTTTATATTCGCCTTTAAACCCGCCTACGCTCCTTTCCCTTCTATATAGGTGCACAAATACACCAAACCACTGTTCTGTACAATAGCTCTTTATTAAGAAGAAAAATCACTATTCCCCGGAACCGCTCTGAATTAGTCCTGCCTTTTACATAGGCTTACAATCTAACTTTTCCTTGTTAATTCTACCCGTAATAGCAGTGCACTTAAAAATCTTAATCACGTGACAAAGAAAAAAGCAGTTACCAGAACAGGCTGATCAGACCCTCTTGAACTGCTGGGGACTCAGTGTCTTTCTGCTTGCTTCTTTCTCTGCAGTGGGAAGACTGGAGAAATTAGATGTAAAAAAACCAAAAACCAACCCTTCTCCTTACGTGACCTATAACTGTTAGTACTATGACCCATCCCCTTATATGACATGTACCTATTCATGCTTTTGATTACAAATAAGCTTAGTCTTCAAAAATCCCCTTTCCCCGTGATTTCTTCAATACAATCAACAAATCTATTTTCCATTTTAACCCCGGTAAGCAGTCTGGGTTGGTCTCGCCATCCCTACTTGTGACTAGGATCTGCCCTGTTATCTGAACATATTTTTACATTTACGGTCAAGTTCTGTCGATTTTTACTATGAGCTACTTCCTTATTCTAGACATATTTTGATCTTTGCAGTCACGGGAAATGCATAGTTGGGTAGTTTTAACCCACAGAAGTCTGCATCCAAATGTCATAAGATTCTTTTCTAATGTTAGTTTTCTGTTAAACTGTCAGCTTTCAGCTTCACTGTATGCCAAGCATTTTGGGGTCCAGAGGGGCCTAGTTCTGACCATGGCCAAAATTGAGCCACCTCTGGGGTTGCAGATCCCACTGTGAACCGCCAAGGAGAGACTGTATACCCAAGGATGATTACTACTACTTCTATTACCATCACCCTGATCAAAGTAGAGCACCATCACATTGCAGCTGCTGCGACTCTCCACCCCGACGCAGACGGGACTGCAGATGGGACTATGAAGGAAGCTGCCACAGATCCAGAACCTCTTCCTTCACAAGGGAAACTCCAAGGGAACCTTCCCCAGAGCCTTGAGGTCCAGCTCAAAAGCCAGAGACATCAACACCACCATCAGTACTACTGGGACTGTCCTCTTTCCCCCCCCCCCCCCCTCCCATGGTTCCCATCACAACGGCACAAACAAATCAGCCACAAGGGGAACTTTTAACAGCCCTCACAAGATCTGGGTGCAGCTTTCCTCCAGAGGTGGGATCTCCACACACTGATAATTCCATTGACCCTCCTCCAAGTGACTTGGTGTCTGACCCAGCTACAATGCTCTCCACAGAAGATATAAACAATTTCCAGTCAATGCCCCAGATCCCCACAAAAGTCATGAGAAAATCTCCTTCATGCCCTGTCTTTGGCATCCTGGCAGGTGGGAAAGGGGGGCATGTTATGTTTCCCGTTTTTGATGAGTTGATGGAACCATCTAAGTGTGGGAAACCCCATCATCCTTGATCCCGACTAATGAACTGGCAAATGTTCTCTATTATATTCCTCAGGAGGACACCTCTATATTTTCACCACCTCCCTATAATAATAGCGACAGTGACCAACCAACCACATTCTAGGACAATTTAAACCTCTCCCTCTGACAGATAGGGTAGCCATTTCGATGTTCTTGGGAGAAAGGTCTTAGCAACTGTAGCCCTTCGTGCATCGAATTACATGTCAGTGATGTGCAGAGACGAACATTGACTTTGGGCAAAGTCTACCACCACTGATAACCCTGCAGAGTGGATGGCAGTCCAGAAGGACGGCTGCCAGTTGACACAGTTTCAGCTTACATCAGCCATGCATGTAGCAGATTGTGCCATATTGTGGCTGCCATGATAACTATCAGAAGGCATGCTCAGCTTGGTTCTACAAAACTAACAGAAGGGCAAGGTGGTGCGGTATACAAACAAGAATTAAACAACAACTAACCAGCACCTAATAAAACAATCTTGTAATTCTTATATTGGAAATCTGTCTCCTTTTTTTCTTATAGCAAAAATAAAGAAAGTGTCTCAGTTTAGAGTAAGATTCTGATAAACACATTTCAAATGAATCAAGTATCTCGTTATAAATTTCTTAGGGAGATGAACAGTAAAGAGTCCACAAAAGGTATATACAGTCCAAAGCAGGATTCTAGAGAAGGCTTATAGCTCAGCAGTCCAAAATACATTCCAATATAAATTCAGACCCAGGTATATGAAGTCCAAAGCAGGATTCTAGAAAAGGCAATAGCTCAGCAGTACAGAATACATTCCAAAATAAATTCAGACCCAACATTTCGCTGCTGCGTGGCTTCTTCAGGAGTTTTCAATCTCCAAAATAAGAATTACAAGATTGTTCTATTAGGTGCAGTTTGGTTCTACTGCATTGACCCCCAAGAACAAGAAGACCTACCCTTTCATGGGGAGGGAATTTTCTCAAAGTCCATGGATGACACACTTGTCAAAATAAAGGAAATCTGCCAGACGGCAAAAGCCCAGGGAGTCATCCACCCGTTTAAAAGAGACTCTTCATCTCCAGACCAACACCTAGCCCCAGAAGATATACAAGGGACCTGGACACAGGGAGTGGTGCTAAAACAGAATAATCTATATTTTATTGGAACATCAGCCACTTGCAAAATGGCTGTGCCCAAGAGACAGATGTCTAGTAGCCTGAGGAAGAACCTCACTGATCTTCTTGGGTGACTTCTTGCCTGTCGTATCGATAGATTTTATTAGGATCGCTGATCACCCCAAGAACCACACCAATTGTATAGATACAACTCTATTTTATTGAATACAACATTAATAGTTGGACTTGGCAGTATTACCAGTTAAGAACACCAGTGAACTAATCTATGTTGTTGTTATGTGTCCAGTGGCCACAGTCGGATACGAGAGCTGGTTCTGAAAAAGATGGGGGGGGACCCAATGGGCGGCCCTGAGGAGCTGCTAGAGAGCAAAGAAGTGGGTCCATGTGTGTAAAGTCAGGAAGGGGCACAGGTCACAACAGTTCACTGTAAAGCTAGTGACCCACAAGCCTTATGCCAACATTCTGTTGGAAGAGAGCCTCTTTTATACTTTTTAGGACCCATTCTGTCAGTGTGCTGAGGTATGCTGTTTTCCAATACACCCCTTTGTTTGTGCATATTGTTTATGATGCTTGTGATCATACCATAAAAAGTCAGTTCCATCTGCATTCTTATCTCATGGACCATTTGGTTCCTGCTTTACGTCAGGGTAGCTGATGTCTTGATGGTCCTTGAATTGTATCACAATAATAACTTTCTGTCCTGTTCCAGAGGCTCCCTTCTTTGAAATGCAAGAGGTTGTTGTAAATCATGGGGTCCACAATGGACATAGGCTGATGTATCCAAACTCCCAGCATGCCTGTGATGCTGCCTTGTCCAGACTCCCAGCATCCTACTGTGGCTTACTTGGCCCTATATTCTGATTGTAACAGTATCACGTGTGTGAACGCTGAGGAAACGTTCCAGCAAAAGGAACGTTTGTGCTTGAGTTGTGCCGAATGTGGCTCCTATGAAGGACAGACTTCGCATGTGCCCACTCCAGCACTGGGTGAGGGACAATTGCACATCAGAAGTCAACCCTCTGTCCAAACCCCTTACCATTCCACATTCAGTCCTCGCAAGCCTGCAGTGATGGATGCAGCCCAGTCGTACTGTCAGGAGTATGACCGTCTATCAGCCGGACCCTACCCTCCAAATAATGACGGATGCCTTTCTAGAAGGCTGGGGGGCTCATTTCCAATCTCTCGCAGCACAAGGCCTCTGGTTACCCAATAAAAAAATATCTCCACATAAACCTGCTTGAACTGAGAGCGTTCAAGTATCTATTAAAGGCCTTCCTCCACATAGTCATGCGATGCATAGTTCAAATTGGTACGGACAGCATGACCACAAGGTATTACCTCAGCAAGCAGGGCAGGGCCAGATCCAAACCACAAGACGAAACCACGACCAACTGGCAATGGTACATAGATAGGGTTACCACACCTCCCCTTTAAAAGAGGACATTTACGAAAAATACATGGTGCAGGGCTGCATTGGTTCCAGTGAATCCTTGCAACATGTATTTTTCGTAAGCATCCTCTTCTAAAGGGAAGGTACGGTAACCCTATGCATAGAGAATGACATCACACCCATAGCCATCGATCTCCCTGGACAACTGAACTATCTTGCAGATCACCTCATCCGCACCTCACAGGAGAAGCATGATTGATCCCTGTCTGACAATATGGTAGACAGGATTTTCTCCAAATGGGGTCATTCGGCAGTGAATCTCTTCGCAAACGACCTAAACCACAAACTGTGATGTTTCTGCAGCGGGGCAGGGGGATGGTTCAGGGCTCCATCTCCGATGCCTTCACAATAGACTGGTCACCTCACTTTCTTTATACCTTCCCTTCATTCTCTTTGATCCCCAGGACGGTCTATAAAGCACGCAAGAAAAAACACAACTTATCCTGATAGCACTGGAATGGCCAAGACAAACCTGGTACCCTACGTTATGCAGAATGGAAGGGACAAATGGACTCTTCCACTTTCCAGAGACCTCATCTCATAGCAGAGGGTCAAGTCTTCTGCCAGAATCTATAATCACTCCACCTGACGGCTTGGTTTATCGGCCTATAGTCTCCAGATATGTCTTTCCTAAAGAGACTGAGAACATCATCTTTAATGTGAGAAAGCAATCCAGAAGAACTTCTGGGCTTCATCTGGGCTTTTGCACCTAAGTGGAAAAGATTTACGTCGTGATGCGAAAGCAAGAGCTTCAGTTTACAAAACTTTCCTTTATCTTGTATCCTGACTTACCTGCTCCAACTTAAGATGAATGGTCTTACCCTGTCTTCTGTAAAAGTCCACCTCGCCACCTTATCAGCCAAATTTTTCCATCTCCAAGGGCGGTCCCTCTTCTCCAATGAGATAGTCAAGTCCTTTTGGAAAGCCCTCACCAACCAATATCCTCCAGTTATTCACCTGGTTCCCCAGTGGGACCTCTTGCTGGTACTCACAAAGCTCATGAGGCCTCCCTATGAGCCACTAGTCGCTGTCCCTATCCAGTTCCTAACGCTAAAGTTCTGTTTCTCATTGCCATTACATCAGCTAGACAAGTCATTGAGTTAGTGACGCTGAGAGCCTCCTCATACCTTGTCCTTCACAGAGATAAAATGGAACTTCAGAAAGACTCTACCTTTCTCTATAAGGTGGTCACATAGTTCCACATTAACCAGACTATATATCTTCCTGTCTTCTTCCTGAGACCGCATACCAGTAAAGCAGAGACAACTCTGCACACTCCAGATATCTGTAGGGCTCTCACTTTTTACTTTGATCAAACCAGACCATTTCAGAAAACTGACAAAAATGTTTATTTCCTATGGAGGCAAGATAGGAGTCACAGGATAGGAGCCACAAGATGGGAGTCACAGTTCCCTCTCAGCGTCTCTCCAAGTTGATCTCACTTGCTACTAATTAGTTGGCAAAGAAGCACCTAAAGGCATATGGGCCCATTCTACTAGGATGGTTGCTACACCATGGCCAACTACCGTGATATCCCCATTCTAGGCATTTGCATGGCAGCCACCTAGGCTTCTTCTGACACCTTTTCAAGACATTACACCTTGGGTCTGGCAGCTAGAAGAGATAATAATAATATTTTTTATAATGGCACGGGCAATTGCCATGGCCATAGGAATACAAAATATAAAACAAAATATACCAAAAACAATATACAGTAAATATTTTAAGGAAAAGAATAACTTGCAGTACACAGCAGATGTCAAATCAGACAAGCAATTACAAATAACATCGTTTGCTGATTTCCAGGGCCATCTTAGCCAGATTAGACAACAAATCTGGCACTCTAGTTTTTACACAGAACTGAAAAAGCTGTTGAGGGGAGGAATAAGGTTTCGAGACCAGCCATGGGGCCAAATATATCTCCCTCAGGTGGGCAGTGAGGGGACATAGAAACAACAAATGGAGTAAATCCTCTATGTGCTCAAGATTGCAAGCACACAACTTATTCTCATAAGGGATCCCCAAACATCTCCCTAAAAGAACTTTAGTTAGAAGAAGGTCAAAGCGGAGGAGAGTCAGGGCCCTGCATAAATTCCAATTATCCATCAGACTCAAATAGACCTCAAGTTCAGAGGTTGATTTAAATAAACTATAATATGGAGCGCTTCTAAGAGTGAATTGCCCCCAGATCCTCTTGGACTACCTGATCCATCAATTGCCTCCTAATCATCAGTTTCCTCCTATATCCTGGGAAACCATTAAGCATGTCTAATGAAAAACCCAAATTGTGAAGATGCCTCAACACTCTACGTTGCCAGAGGCAAGGGGCGGCCCATACACTGGCCTCTTTTAAACAACAAAGCGGAAGCCTATCAGGCATATCCACAACTCTGGACCAGTAATTCAGAGCCCTGAGAAGAATCTTAGCCCTCATGGGCAGGACTCGTTTCCAAGCGGAGAAGACAAGATGGTGTGGACTTCGGTACCGCCAACAAAGTCCTTAAAAAGTTATTCTGGAAGACTTCAAGCACATCTGTGCGGTTAAATCCCCAAATTTCTGCTCCATAGAGTGCACTGGATCTAACTTTTGAATCAAAGAGTTTCAATGCCGGCACCACGAGTCTGCCACCATGAACTCTCCAGAACCTCAATAGACCCGCTATGGCCTGCGATAACTTTAACCTGATGGACTCTATATGCTGTCGCCAACTCAAGGTGGTATCAAAGGTTAACCGCAGATATTTATAGGCCCTAACCTGCTCCAAACAAACCCCATCCAGGGACCATATATACTTAGCTGATCGTTGCCTTGCTATCAGAACTTTAGTTTTGTCATGATTTATCGACAAATGCATCTCTGCACAATATTGGGCTATGACTTTGAGCATTCTTTTCATCCCCAGAACAGAAGGAGACAGAAGGACCATGTCGTCCACATAAAGTAAAATAGACACTGGTCTACCTAATACTTTTGGGGGAAGAAAGAGATCACCCTTCAAAGTTGCAATAATCCCATTTATATAAAAATTAAATAGGAAGGGGGCGAGTACACAGCCCTGCTTGACACCATTAGTGACTGGTACCAAATTCGAAAGATACCCGTCCTTGTCCTGCCTGACTCTCAAGTAAAGGTCATGATCAAACTGCCCTTACTGATCTTAACATATTTTTCTGTCAGATGCATAAATGTGTAACAGTGATCAATAGTTGAGTGATCGGCACGAAACCCTGCCTGCTCCTCAGGAAAAAAATCAGCAACCTTAGCCTTAGCCCAATCTTCAAGTTTGATAAGGAGATACCTAGCGTATAACTTAGCTACTACACTAATCAAGCTGATTGGTCGATAATTCTGGGGATGGTGCTTGTCCCCTCTCTTATATATCAGGACAATAATACTAATATTCCAACCTACAGGAATTTGGCCACAGCTGTTTATGGAGTCAAATAATTTTGCCAGAATCGGTAGCCACCATTCTATATTCTGCCGAAAAAGGTCAGCAGGTATGCCATTGATCCCTGGAGATTTGTGGGGTCTAACCCCTTCAAGTATGGTCGCTATTTCTTGCGGATCCATAGGTGGCCATCTTGGAGCATCACTTGAAATCACTGGAGGCAGCATGTAAATATCTGGCATCTGATTAAAAATGCCGGAAAAGTGGCGCTGCGATATATCAAAATCAAGACATGTCTGGACTACAGGAACGCTATAGCCACGCTTAACCAGGACCCCAAAACTGGCGTGGCTGCCCTGATTTACGGCAGTGGCCAGTGCTTCCCAGGTCTTATGCTGGAAGATTCTCTTCTTATCTTTAATAAGCTGTTTATATCTGGCTTTCTTTGTCGCATACTGAACTTCGCAACTCAGGTATGATATTTAAGTGCCTTGGTCTGTCTCCTAAGATTTTTTTTTTCCAGACACACTCAGAATCAAACCACTTCAGGGCAGCTATTTGAGTATTGCCACTATTAGAAGATGATTTCTTGCAGTACAATGAGTTTTTGAAAAGATCAAGGAGCTCCGAGAAGCGATCAAAAACATCACTAGAATCATTCCATAAACGGTCCAGTAAAGCCTGCCTAACTTCTCGACAATCTTCCCTCCGATAAAGAGCCAGACTTCTGTCCCTTGCTTGATCAGTCCATCGGACCTGCTGAAAACACTCAAGCGAGGGACCTGCCACGCAAAGACAAGGAACAAATTGGTAGATCGTCCGCTTGACGATCTCTGAAGGCAATGACCTTTGCCTTCAGAGCAAAGGTCATTGCAATGGGTAAGTGATCACTAAAACTCACTGGCATAACCTCAAAATTCAAACATCTATCAAAATAATACTCCTGAAGGCAAAAGTAATCTATAACACTACACTCAGTTTGGGCAATGAAGGTATACTGTCCCTCTGGGTCCATACCAGTGGTTCCATTTAGAACCTTCCAACATCCCGTATAAAGAAAGTTTAAAAATTTTGCTCCCTGAGAGTTCGATTCCTTATCCCTAGAGACTCTTGGAGGGCAAAAGAAATTGTCCAAAGGATCACCTCTCAAAATCTTGGCCTGTCTATCGAGGCTATCTCCAATCCAGGCATTGAAGTCCCCACTAAGAATAATCGGGTAATCCAGGTAGTCATCCTCTTACTGCTCAATGTGGGCAGCGAGGAGATCCCAGAAAGAATCAGTATACCCGACTTTGGGTGAATTATAAACATTAAGAAGTAAACCCTCCTTGAGACCATAGGTAAAAAGAAGAGTCAGCACATTAGAAAAGGTGTTTACCAATGGTATACCCTTAACGAGAGAGGCAACTTTTAGAAGAGTTAACAATCCTCCAGAGGGACATCCAAAATTTGCTTCCCTAACAGCAGGACAGGACCAGATCTGATATCCAGGTAAGAATAATTGAGTAGAATCCAAAAGCCAAGATTCCTGGATGCATATTATATCGAAATCAGACCATAGTTCTCTCACTTCATGATTCAAAAGCCAGGTCCAGCCGGCTATATTCCAAAAAACAAGTCTAAGTTTCAATCTCTCTACTGCAACGGCTTGGGGAGATCCCAGTCAAGTAGAATCAATCTTGTTTCTTATGGTGGACATTTGTCCTCCATCTCCAGCGGAGGGCATACCCGGGCCCATCACAGTGGACCAGGATAGAATGAGGGGCGAGGAGGCTCCTCCACCACAAGAGATACGTCTCAAATCATCAACTTTCGGCGGGGAGAAAGACCCCCCCCCCCCTTTCCTTAGGTCCTCTCTTTGTGCTACCCTCTGGGTACCCTAGGCAACCATTGGAAAGTCACTAACAGCTGACTGGAAAACCTCCTGATTGGAGCTTGGAGACAGTCTTGACAGGGCTCACTTCCCCACTCAAAGGTCCCCAGTTGATGGAATTGGCCCCACTAGAATAAACTGGGGAACCCTGTCATAAACTGGGATGTCGTGTCAATCTGATAAATCAGATCAGAACATTTCTGATGGGGTCCTCTATTGGTATGATGGTTTATTTCTTTAGAAATCAACCTGTTCTGAATTGACAGCAGTCTCCCCATAAATAAATCTTGATCCAGGGGGGGTAGTTCATCGTACATACTAATTATTTTGGAATAATCCAGAGTTGGTGAAGCTGTATCAAAACAAGATACAAAAAGCTTCATACTAAGCTTAGTTTTAGGTGACAACTGAGCAGAGGTCAAATCCAAGGATGGCTGGGTAGATACTAGTAGATCCTGGGGAGTCCCCAAGATATCTACAAGTTTTAAACTGGATTCAGGGATAATTGCAACAGGTGCCCCAGAAGTCCAGGAATTAGAAATTTGAGGCTGAATAAGATTAGGTGAAGACAATATCCTCGAAACCCCCACTGTCCGTGCGTCAGCGAATTCCAAAAGAGAGTCATGACCATACCCTGGAGAACTTGGGCCCTGATCAGAACATTGTACAGATGTAAAAACCCTGTCAATCGAAATACCCCACTGTTTTAGGGAACATCTTAAACGAAACATTTTGGCTACCCACTCATTATTGCTAAAATAAATCTTAAAGCTGACTGCTTCGGACTGCTGCTTAAAAGCAACTATCTTAACAATTTCATCTGGGGAAAGGCTGTTTCCCAAAAGAAAGGAAAGATTACGCGCAGCCATCACCCTATTGGCCTAGTTTGGAAGCGCTCCATTCCATAACGGGTGTGCTTTCATCCATATGGCTGAACTCTCAATCCTCATTACCCTATGCAAAGACCGCCTTTGTCCTACTGGCATTCTAGTTCTAGTAGAACTCACATAACACTGGGTGTTCCTATTATAACGTGGTACACTAGGTGCTTCGACCCCTTTATGGTTAAATAGTCTGTCTGCTGCATGGTCATTCTTCTGCATGAGTAGACCCAAATCCGAAACAACAGACTGCAGCTGGCCTTTGACTTGGGCCAAAGCAGGAGCCCATAAGGCAAGATTGGCATGTGAGAATTCCTATAACTTGGGTACAACAATTCTTTTGAGTAATTATATCAACTGGGTCACCCTGCTCGATGCCCACTGGACCCAAGGGGACATCTGGGGGAGCCACATCCATAGACTGCCCACACGTTGGGGTGGCTACAGGGTGTTGACTGCCCGTACCTTCCTCCTCCTGTACACAAAGCTGGGGACCACTGATGCTTGGCCTGATAGCGGTAGATGCAGACTTCTTTGATTCTACACTAGTAACAGGATCCGTAATTCTAGCCTGCTTGAGGCGCAGCTGTGCTAGTGAATGTAAGGGCGAAGTGGACCCTCTGCCTCTCTTCCATTCAGGCATACTTGGTCTCACACACCCACAGCCCAAAGCCAAGGCAAACACAAAAAGAAAACAAACTTCTCCTTGGCTTAAATGCTAAATCAGCGGAGGAGGAAGAGGCTGACCCGAGACCCGGCCAGCGCCTAAGGCTGTGCGCACAAGGGCACGCCCTTGTGCATGCGGCCCTTAGACATGTGACTGAACGGCATGCGCCCGAACGGCATGCGCCGACAGCGCGGCACTAGCCGCTGCGCTCTTTTAAAAGTCCTGGAACGAGGCTCGAGTCACAGGCACAGATGTAAGCAGTTCCAAATCAGAGCAAGCAATAGCAGGAGGGAGAGTGTTCATACAAGTCCCAATACAGCCACCTCCCTGCAGTCAATATAGCCACAAACAAACAGGGATCCCAGCACAAATCCGGGCAGCCGTGGGCTGTAACTCCTGGTCACCAGCACAGCGCTCCTCCAACAGTAGATTTACCGCTAGGAGAGATGCTTCCTTCAGTAGAGCTGTCCTTTATTATTATTATTAGCATTCGCATTTATATAGCACCAGCGATGTACCTGGTGCTTTAAAAAAAAAAAAAAGATAGCCACGGCCCCTGCCCGAGAGTTTACAATCTAAAGACAGGGGGAGGGGAGAGAGGGAAGGCGGGAACAGAGGGAGAGACAAGGGATGCAACATTCACAAGGATGCGAGAACTCAGGTACGCATTCTTGGCTTGGTTACAGTAAATTGGGAGTGTATAGAACAGGTGGGGGATAATCCTGGGTGAGGATGATTAGCAGGAGTTGGGGAGGGTGGAGCGGAAGAGGTGCATTTTGAGAAGAGACTTGTAGGTATGGAGGGTGGGGGCAAGGCGGATGAGGGCAGGGAGGGAGTTCCAGGCGTGCGGGACAGCAAGGGAGAAGGGACGAAGGTGGTTGGGGGAGCAGGGGAGGATGAGGGAGGGGATAGAAAAGGAGCGGAGTGCTCGAACAGGAGTTCAGAGGGAGATCAGGGCACAGAGGTGGGGGGAGCAAGGTTGTGAAGGGCTTTGTAGGTGAGGACAAGGAGTTTGTGCAGAATACACTCAGGAAGAAGGTGCCAGTGGAGAGAGAAGAGCAGAGGCTGCACATGGTCAAAGCGATGGGCTAGGTGGATGATCCTGGCTGCAGAGTTTTGAACAGAAATGAGGGAAGAAAGGTGAGAGCAGGGAAGGCCAGCAAGGAGGAGGTTACAATAGTCGAGGCGTGAGATGACTAGGACATGAATGAGAATTTTGGCAGAGGAGACAGACAGAAAAGGGCGGATTAGCAATGTTGTGGAGGGAGAAGCGGCAGGATTTGGCGACCGAGTCAATGTAGAGTTAGAAGGTAACGTGCAAGTCGAAGATGAAGCCCAAGCTATGGGCGAGGGGGAAAGGGAGGATGGAGACCTCCGTCAATGGCAATTGATGAGGAAGAGGGAGGAATGGGAGGGAAGATAAGGAGTTCAGTTTTTGCCATGTTCAGTTTGAGTTGGGGTTGAGACATCCAGGCGGAGATATCATACAGACAGTTGGTGAGACGAGCTTGAACAGAGGGAGAGAGGGAAGGAGTGGAGAGAGAGAGTGTCATCAGCGTATAGGTGGTATTGGGAACTGTGGGAGGCAATGAGTTTGCCTAGGGATTGGGTGTAGATAGAGAAGAGGAGAGGGCCAAGGACAGAGCCTTGGGGAACCCCGACCAAGAGGGGTGGGAGGAGGAGGGGGAGGATTTAGGAAGAGATACATTGAAGGAGCGGTCAGAAAGGTAGGAGGAGAACCAGTCGAGGACAGAGTCCTGGAATCCAAGGGAGTGAAGCGGTTCAAGCAGGAGCAAGTGGTCAATAGTGTCAAAGGCAGCAGAGAGAGCAAGGAGGACAAGTATGGAGTGAAGGCTGTTGGATTTAGCCATAAGAAGATTGTTGGTGATCTTAGCAAGAGCGGTTTCAGTGGAGTGAAGGGGACGGAAACCAGACTGGAGGGGGTCAAGGAAGGAGTTGGCGGAGAGGAGGTTGAGGCAACGGGAGTAGACAATGCGTTCAAGGAGCTTGGAAGCAAAAGGGAGGAGCGAGACAGGACAGTAATTAGAGGGTTCAGAGGGATCCAGAATGGACTTTTTGAGGATGGGGGAGACAGTGGCATGTTTAAAGGCGATGGGGAAGGCGCCGGTAGAGAGGGAGAGATTGATGATGTGAACTGGGGGCGGGGCAACGGTAGAAACCATGGAGGTCAGGAGGTGGGAAGGAATGAGGTCCAGAGGGCAAGTGGAGGGGTTGGAGGAGGAGAGCAGGGAGGAGATTTCCTCAAGAGAGGAAGGAGGACAGGAGAGAGATGAGGGGGGGAGTAGTAGGGGGGGAGGACTTGGAAGCAATTTCCAGGTGTATCTTGCCAATCTTAGAGGTGAAAAAGAGAGCAAGATCCTGAGCAGAGAGAGAAGAGGGAGGAGGAGGACAGGGGGGATTGAGAAGGGAGTCAAAGGTGGAAAAGAGGTGGCAAGGGTCCTGGGAGCAGGACTGAATGTGGGAGGCATAGTACTGCTGTCTAGCAAGGAAGATAGCAGAATTGAGTGATGAGAGGCAGAGGTATTCGATTAGTCTCCACTCCCACCACCTGGACTTTCATGGGACAGCATCCATTCTCCCATGAGTGAGACTCACGGAACCACTTGAAGAAGAAATAACAGTTACTTTATTCTTCAAGAGGGTTCTCTGGATTCTCACTACCAGCCCACCTTCCCCTCAGCTAGGGGCTTACTCTCGTTCCCTCCTGGGGTTGGAAGGAGCTGGGGTGGGTGGACACCCTCTCCCTTTATACCTCCAGATCTCATGATAGCTCCACTGGGGTGAGAGGGAGGTGGCTTGGAGTCCAATCTTCCAGAACTCTCTGTGCTGGAAGCTAAGTTTGAACTGCTTTTTAAGAGAGAGGCTCTTCTTGAAGGCTACTATGTGATCCCCATGAGTGAGAATCTGCGGAACTCTCTTGAAGAACAAAGTTACTGGTAAGTAACCTTTATTATTTCACACATTAGTTGTATGGCTGAGATTGACTTTGAAGTTAAAATGCATTTCTGTGTGTTAGGTTAATTTTAGAGAGTGAGACAAATACATTCATATTTAATATTGTATCTGACTAGATCTGTTTCAGGTACAGTTTTTGATGACAGCTTCTGGTTGGAGTTGAACTATCTTGAAGTTGCTACGACGGCCCAGTCTTGTGCTGCTCACTTCACAGCTTTACTCTACACAGAAATCTATGCAGACAAGATAAGCTTAGACAAACAACAAGAAAGGTATTAGTGCTGAAGGAATATGGCCGCTTTACTTTTCTCTGAAAACAGATTATCCCTTTGCTTGTGCACGTGCAGTTGTTTTTCTTAGACAAGGAAGAGAACATTTCTCATCAAGGAGACTAATCTTTCTTAAATTTGTTTGGAAGAATGTACTGGTCCTGAAAGTAATTTTACGAGTCCAGCAACGTGTTCCTAATCCTGACAGCATGGTAGCTCTCAGAATAAAAATAAAGCCGATGACTTAGCTGTCCAAAAGCTTTAAATTTCTCCTTGTGAATGAAATAATGTATACAATTCTCACTCTAGAGTACATGAAAACAAAGTGACTTAAAAATGGGATGAGCACAATTACTCAAGTTTAATGTTAAGCCTCTCTTGCTAATGAATTATATTGTGGAACTAAAGCTTCCCCTGGAAATTCTTTACGAATCTGAGTACCTTAACTAGCAGTGCTGCTTTGGCACAGATTCAAGATGGAATGCAACAAACTCATTTTGTGCCAGAATAATTTTATCTTGTTGCTTATTATCAGAAAGCTTTAATAAAATGTACAATCTAGATAATAGCTGTGCTGCAGTTAGAGGATTATACAGTATAGGAGGAGAACTCGGTAAAATAGCATCTTAATTACTGTCTCTTGTACCATGGCAACCAGAATCTAACCAGTTGAAAAGGATAAAAATAGAGCTGCTGAAGGGACACCATTGGTTGAGAGTGCATTTCGCCACGTCCATGTGTCTCAGACTCCAATCTTGCCACTGTCCATCCATGCATTTGTCACCTCGAGGCTAGACTGCAGAGCGCTCTACGTGGGGCTGCCTTTGGTGACAGTTCGGAAGCTGCAGCTGGTGCAAAATGCAGTGGCCCGCCTACTTACTGGGACAGACCTCAGGGAGCTCATTCAACCGGTGCTCCAAACATTGTACTGGCTGCCAGTGCCTATTGTCTTCTGGGCCCAATTCAAGGTGCTGGTTTTGACCTTTAAAGCCCTACACGACCTAGGCCCTGCTTACCTGAAGGATCGCCCACCCCCTGGGCCCCTGTGGTCATCCGGGAGCACCCTCTTGGAGGTCCCACATTATTGGCGGGTCCGGACAGATAGACGGGCATTCTCAGCGTCCGTACTGTCGCTGTGGAATGCCCTCCTGGTGGAGATTCGTCTCAGCCCAGATCTCCTTGCATTCCATCAAAAGTGCAAAAGCTTGGTCTTCCACCAGGCTTTTGGCGGTGGGGGGACAGGGGCGGATGGGTTAGAGGGGGTTGGGTGGGGAATTGTTTTATATACAGTTTGGGATTTGATTTTTGCTATGGTTTTTATGTATTTTTATATTTTTATATTTATGATGTTTTATTGTTTATATGAATTTGTCAGCCGCCCCGAGTCGCTGTATTGCGAGAGGGGCAAAAATGTTAGAAAATAAATAAAATAAAATAATACTATTTTTTAAAACTGAGGGTTAGTCTGATGCACAGCAGCACCTAAGCCCGTGGCGTAAGTTAGCTGAGGATTTATTATCTTCCATAGGGCTTTCATCCTTTTATTTATTGAATAAGGCTTTTGTTGCTGCCAAAGTGGAAGTTTATCTACACCTGGATGACCTAGACCGGCAGGGAAATTTAGCTTCAGTAACAGAATTTTGGTCACTGAATAACTATGTATGTTTAGCTCCTCCTAAAGGAACCTTGGCTCCTTATTTGTCCTTGCTTACATCTTATAGAGAAAGGTATCTTTTTTTCTCAGCCAGGGCTAATGCTTTGCCAACTAAGTTACTAGAGGGCCGTCTAACTGTAGTTCCTTTTGAACTACGGCTTTGCCCATTTGACAACTCAAATATCGAAACAGTGGGGCACATTTTGATCTAATGTAGGCTCTACGACTCCTTGAGGGAGAGTTGGTTAGCTCAAGTTTTGGAAAGGCTTCCAGGTAGAACTGCATTTGAGCTTGAAAAGTTCCTACTAGAAGATGCTTCGCCGGAAATTTTGGCCCTTAGGGTTGAGTAAAGTTCGCCTGATTGGGGTAATTGAGCTATGTATTCTATATTTCTAAGATGCCTTTATTATATTATACTATTATCCTTCTATGATGTATCATAGACTGTTTATTGATTTGATTTTATATGAGTGTATGTTTGGTGAGGATTGTTTTTGTACTTTTGATTTTGTATATGTCCGATGGGGCTCTTGTAAGTTTCATCTCGTCTGGGCAAAGACCTATGGTCACGCCAAATAAATCATTTGATTTGATTTGATGCACAGCAGCCTCCATGTTTGGAAGCAGAAAGGTAGCAGAAAGTTCCTTTTATAACTCCTCTTGGGGGCTATACCAGTCTAAACATTAGTTCATTACGTTTGCCCCCACTCTCCCTCTGTTTTATAGGTCTGCTTTCAAAGCATCTAAAAGTCTAACATTTGAAGAAGGAAGCCAAAATTCAACACTTACTAATTTGACTGAGAAGAGTAAAGAAGAAACTGGAATAAGTTTACAGGTATTGGAGGAAGCATCCCTATCACACAGAGTATTATGAAAGCTTGGAATAAGGTCTTGTTCACACATTATAGGGAAGGGTATGCTATGCCATGCTAAAGTTACTGTGATGTATCTATCCTGTTGTGCCTCCAAATGTGTGAATGCTCAAGTGTGCATGGTGTTCAGGATACTTAGTACCTTTGTTCGGGGTACTTAGTGGTTACTACTACTTAGTAGTAAGTTATTTGTTACTAGCATTCATATTTTACACTAGTAAGGGATAACAACTCTGAAGATAAGAATGTGTGGTGGCTTCCTGCAGTTGGGCAGGGTGGGGGTTGTAATAGAGGTAGGGGAGGCTCCATAAGGGCAGGGGTCTACATGCCAGGCAGTTTGTTTTCTCCCGAGCATGGAGCCCTCGCTACCTCAGGAAATGGTAGCGGTAACGCCATATCCAGTCTCCTTTACCTGGACCACCAGTTCCCCATCGTTACAGCTGCTGATGGTATCCTGACAACCATCATTCTATGCCCTCTCGTCCGGTAATTCGGACAGTGGGAGCGATCTCCCCGACGACCACTAGGAGGCAGCACAACTTTGCTGGGAGCACGTGGGGAGAGCGCTCCCCCGCCCTCCCAGTTCGTTGTCTGCCTCCGATTCAACAGGACGTGCAGCCGGGTGCGCTGCACCCACAACACT
>QEPC01004481.1:404166-442306 GCA_003113815.1 Sphenodon punctatus
TCCCTCGAGGGAGGTCATTCGGCCCACCCAGAGTTTCCTGGGCGCTGAATTAACTCTTGTAATGTTTAGTTGTATGTTACCCCTTCGGGGGTCTCGTTACTAATGTATGTTAAGTTTTTCAGATAAGCTTCGTCCTCGGCTTATTACTTCTGGGAGGGCGGGGGAGCGCTCTCCCCACGTGCTCCCAGCAAAGTTGTGCTGCCTCCTAGTGGTCGTCGGGGAGATCGCTCCCACTGTCCGAATGACCTCCCTCGAGGGACATAGAAAAGGAATTCCCAAGGTAAGGAACCCAATTCCTCTTTCCACCTGCTCATCATTTCAGTCACTTCCAGTGTCCTTGCACCCGTCTTTCAGCCAGTCATTTTCGCTGCTCTCGGTACACCCAGGCTCCCTTTCCCATCTTTCCATTTTGTCTCTCTGCCTTCTTCACTTTTCCTCCTCCTAGCCTTTTGAGCTCCCCCTTTGCATCCTTCTTTAGCATTTCAGATCCTTCTCCGCTCCCTTTTGTTTCAGATCAAGATCTGCTATTTTATTGGTTTACTGTCCGTTATGGACTATGGACAATCCCAAATCCCCATTACCTCTAATTGGCAATCCGGTTGTGTCTACTGTTTCCAATGGTCATTCGTATTAGTATGTCCCCAACTTCCCAACCTCTAGAGAGACTGTGGCTGGAGGCTTCTGAGAGGTGTAGTACCTAAGGACCTCCCTTGGCTTTAGTGAACAGCTGACGGGGCTTTCCGGGAAACTTTACCTCCCAGAAGCTCCAAGACAGCCACCGTTTCTTAAGGCAAGGAGGGCTCCATGCCAGGGAGAAAAACTGAAGCCAGCCAGCATGGAGGAATGCCACACCCTCCCCAATCAAACCTCACAGAGCTTTGCCTCTCTTCACGCCTCCCCTGCTTCCATTACACGCGCCCCTCTGCCCCCCCCCCCCGGCCACCTGCAGGTACTTATTTGTGGTTTACTTAACTATTCCCCGGCAGTACCACAATTTCGGGCAACACATCGGTCATTTGGATATGTTTGTGGGTGCTTGTTGACTGCCTGATAAGTTGCCCGAAATTGTGGGTATTACTTGGGAGTAGCAAAGTCACAACTTATTTCAGCTCTAGACAGAACCCCAATGGGGTTGTGGCCTGCTTGATATTTTATATATTTTTTACTTCTTCGTTGCTGTCTAGAGTCACCTTATATTTATGTCTCAAAGCAGAGAACACAAGCAGAATTTTGGGAATCTCTGCTAACAGTAGTGTTTGTTCTTACTAAGGCCACTTCTCCTGGGAGATCCTCCTGGACGGCCAGTAAAACAGTAGGGCTAGATCCCCGCCACTACCAGTAGGAGGCAGACTTCCTGATTTTCTGGAGCATGCTCAGAGGGATCTAGCCCCTAAGCTCCAGTTCTTTGTCTGCCTCCACACTGGTAGGAAGCAGGCGAGCTGCCTCTGTCACAGAAAGAAGTTGCAGGCAGCCTAGAAAATTGGCAAGACTGGAAAAGCCTCCTGGTACCAGGGAGGGAGGAATTCCTCTCCCTGTTCACCCCCTTCCTTAGGAGGGGTTTGGAAAATTCATTCCGGGTGCTCCCCTCTCCAACCGACGTGGAGGCCCCGCAGAGCAGGCTTAGCAGTTCCCTAAGGGGTTCTGTCTATTGGTTCCTGGGACCCTACCCCCACTAGAGCCTAGAGGAGCTGCGGGACAAGATCTACCATGGCACTGGGCCTGACAGTGCCAGATCATCCAGCCCCACAGTGGGCGCTATCAGGCAAGTTCCCGACCCCTAGCCCCCAGCACGCCTCTCAGGGATCCAGCGGCGAGGTGGGTCCTTTCCACCAGCCCCAGGAGGGCTCAGCGCCATAACGCTACAGCGGCTAGGCAGGGTCACCCAGCTCTCTCTTCTCTCCACTCCCAGCCCAGGGACAAACACAGGGACTGGCTGCCGCAGGCGCTCCCAGCCTAGCGCGCAGTATCAGGCAAGCCCTTGGCTTGCTCGTTCCCCCCAGGCCACTCAGAAAAGCGGCGACGGGGAAAGCCAAGCCGAAAGGAGAATGGCCACCATGAGGAGAATGGCGGTGGCGGACACAGGCGCAGCAGCAGACCCAGGAGTGCCCAGAGCAACAGTAAGTCCCCCGCGTGCCCCTTCCCCAGCCCAGGACCTACATATGGAGGTCCTCAGAGAGATCCTCTTTGAATTAAAACGCAAACGATCTCCTCCTAAGCCCAAGAAAGCCTGCCCCTACAAGGGCTGCTCAAAGGGCGCCGGCAAAGACAAGCTCCCCCTGTCCAAGAAACCACGCAAAACCCCATGACCCCTGGACTCCACCCGCCTTGTCAGGGGCAACCTCTGAGGAGGTGAGGTCCATCCACTCCTCCGAAGAGGAAGGGACCTCAACTAGGGGTAAAAGAAGGGGAAAAAAGCTCCCCTCAGAGCAGCCAATGAGTAGGAAGAGGAAGCATCAGAGATCCACGCCTCAGATGAGCACCATGCCTCTGAGGAAGAGTACAGTTGCTCCTCCCTTGAGGAGGGAGAGATAGAGGAGCCAGGGATTGAAGCTTCATCAGTCTCAGATAGGCAGTTCCCTAATAAATACCGAGACCAGATCTTTGACCTGGTCATAAAGGCTCTTAACCTGTGACAAAAGAAAGAGAAGCACGAGGAGGAGGAAGAGAGAATATATCCCACGAACTAAAGCCAGAGAAGGGGATGGTTTTAGATAAAGCCTATGAAAAAATTATCAAAAAGGAATGGCAGCTCCCCAGCGAGGCTTGCAAAATGAATAAAACACAGCTATCCCTCTACTCCCTCGCTAAAAGCAAGGAGGCCCTCCTTGCCTCCCCTAAAGTGGATGCCTCAGCAGCATCCCTAGCCAGAAACTCTGTTTTCCCAACTGAGGGAGAGTGCTTCCCCCAGGACCCTACTGACAAGGGAATAGTGTAACCTAAGAAGGAATTTTGAGGAAGTAGCCACAATCATAAAAATGGCCACCATCACATCCTACTTTTCAAGAGCCCTTATGACTTGGATCAAACTGGCCAGGGATCCTTGGGTCTCTATGAAAATGACTAGGATCCTATCCACCAGAATCCAGTTGGCCTATGCCTTTATAGCACATTCATCCAGTGATATCCTCCGCTGGGCATCATGTGTGGCAGCATCCAATGTAGCAGCCCACCGCTGCCTCTGGTTTAGGTCCTGGAAAGGAGACACAACAGCCAAAAATATCCTAGTTGGGGGACCTTTCCAAGGGGCTAAACTCTTCGATGTCTGCCTGGATAAAGTCCTTGCAGACGCTGCAGATAAATCCAAAAGACAAACCCTGCAAAGCTTTGGGATCTCAAAAAAGCCTTTTCGTCCCTTCAATACAGGATACAGTCCAGCAGGTGGCACCAGACAACCTTTCTATCCACACAGAGGAAACCAGCAGAAATACAAGCCTAGATGGCACAAACAGAAGGGAGTTGGGAACAGAGCCAAGCACACACAGGGCTCTGGACGCCCCAAGACGGACGCATGACTATGGAGCCTTCCCTCCTCAGGACCCTGCGACCCTCGGAGGCAGGCTACAACTGTTTGCGGAGAAATGGCTGGACTCCACTTCAGACGCATGGGTTCTTCGAACCATACAGAGGGGATATGCAATCAAGTTCTCCCACATCCCTCAACACTCCTACTGTGTCTCACTGGTCTCCAACAAGCCGGACAAGCACTCCGCAGTGCAAACAGAAATAGACAGGCTCCGAACCATCGGAGCCATAGAACTTGTACCATCGCACAAAAAGGGGTCCAGACTCTACTCCATCCTGTTCCTCATACCAAAAAAGTTGGAGGAATGGCGTGCAGTCCTCAACCTCAAAATCCTAAACCAGTCCATCAAAGTTCAACAATTCAAGATGGAAACCTTCCAGTCCATCCGCATAGCAATCACACAAGGCGAGTGGTTGACTTCCCTCGACCTCAAGGAAGCATACCTGTACGTCCCCATCGTCCCATTTCACAGACAGCTGCTCAGGTTCACGTATGCCCGGCAGCACTGGCAATGCATGGCCCTGCCCTTTGGCCTCGCCACCTCACCCAGGACATTCACAAAGGTCCTGATCCCCCTCATTGCGAACCTACGGAAAGGGCATCAAGATCCACCTATACCCCGACAACATCCTCGTTCAGTCACCCTCCTACGAGCAGGCGTTGATAGATGTCCGCAGATCCATCGAGTACCTGCAAAAACATGGCTTCTTAATCAACCTGAAGAAGAGCCACCTGACTCCCTCCCAAGCTCTGGAACATCTGGGGGTGATCTTGGACACCCTCAGTTACAAGATCTTCCTTACACAAAGAGGCAAGAAGAACTCTGATTCCTGATCGGACGAAGTTTGAAAGCCCGCAAGGCCAGACTCAAAGCCCTCGCCAGCCTGCTGGGCGCCATGATCTCCTGCCTGGAAATCCTGCATTGGGCCAGATTCCACTCCAGACTACTCCAGCGGTTTCTACGCCCATGGCAGGACCTCTTGACGCAGGGAGGAAACCTGTGAATCACAGTCCCAACATCACTGAAGAACTCCTTCCGCTGGTGGACAAAGACGGACCGATTCAAACCGGGTGTCCCGCTCTCAGATCCCGACAGCACGGCCATGAAAACAGACACGAGTCTCCTAGGCTGGGAAGCGTGCTCGCAGGGCAAGACTACACAAAACAAGTGGCTCCCTTGGGAGAAAAGGCACTGCATCAACTGGCTGGAGCTACGTGCAATTTATCTAGCCCTATGAGACCTAGCTCCAATCCTTTGAGGAAAACATGTCCTGGTGTACATGAACATGGTGGCGAGGGTGTACATAAATCACTAAGAGGGTTCTCGATTCAAATCTCTCCACCAGCAGGCAACCGCTCTCATCAACTGGTCAGAAAACAACCTGTAGTCCATCAAGGCGGTTCACATCACCGGAAAAAAGAACACTCAAGCCTATCGGCGAAGCCGGGGAAAGATCAACCCGGGAGAGTGGACTCTCCACCCGACAACGTTCAAGACCATAGTCAGCTCCTTCGGGCAACTGGGAATTGACCTGTTCACATCACCAACCAGTGTGACGACCAAGACCTTCGTATCCCGCTTCCTGGATCGCCGAGCGGCAGCGTTCGACGCACTGAACCTGACCTGGCCTCCAGGTCTTTTGTATGCTTTCCCACCATTTCCCCTCATAGACAGGACTGTGGCGAAAATGAAAAAAGAGCAGTCGACCACCATTCTGGTAACCCCCTACTGGCCACGACATCCATGGTTTGCGGACATTCAAGAACTGAGTTCGGAACCCCCTTTCAGACTCCCGAGCGTCTCCGACCTCCTGTCTCAGGGACTTTTCCTTCATGACAACCCAGAAGCCCTGAAGCTAACAGCATGGAAGTTGAAAGGAGGGCACTGAGAAAGTTGGTTTACTCCCAACAAGTCCTGGACAACATGCTTCAATCCAGGCATCCAGCTACGAAACGCATATACCAGAGTACCTGGGTTACCTTTGCCAGATAGTGTGAAAACAGGGATGTTAGACCAGCTAAGCCCACCATTAGCGTTATTTTAGATTTCCTCCAAAAAGGTCTAGACAAGGGGTTAAAGCCCAACATGTTCCAGAGACAGGTAGCAGCCCTGAATAACGTACTATTGCACAGTCAAGGGCCGCAAGGTAGTTAACACCCCCATATTGTCCGGTTCCTGAAGGCATCGAGAGTTATCTCCCTTCCAGTGGCTCACGGATTCCCCACATGGAACCTGAATTTAGTCCTGAGGGCTCTAACCAAGACACCCTTTGAACCTCTCAGAGTGGTATCCCTTTATTACTTGTCCCTCAAACTGGCGAACTTAGCGCATTTTCCATGGACCCCGCCTTCTGCTCCTTTAAGGAGTCCTCAGCAGTCCTCAGGCTAGACCCAGCCTTTTGCCCTACAGTAGACACCCACTTCCACAGGGAACAGGAGGTTGTTTTTCCCTCTTTTTGCCCCAAACTGACTCACCCACAGGAACGAGTGATGTCAAGAAAGCACTGCAGGTATACCTGGACAGAACGGCTTCCTTCAAAAAGTCGTCTGCCCTGTTCATATCCTACAGCCCTCAGAAAAAAGACATGAGGACATCCAAAGCCATTATCGTGTGCTGGATGACCCTCTGCATCACAGAGGTCTACAAGGCAGAGGGCAACCCCCCCACCCCGGGGTTTCACCCATTCCCTTAAAGGAGCAGCAACCTCACAGGCCTTTAGAAATTCGGCCTCCTACAGGGAAATCTGTTGTGCAGCGACCTGGTCTCCAGTGCACGCCTTTACGAGGCACTACAAGCTCCCGCTGCATGAATCAGCCGATGCGGCTTTCAAGAGACGGGTGCTACAGGCAGTGTTATAAGGGGTATACCTAATCCCCTTCCACCTGATGCCTCCCTTCTCCCTCCCTCTGTTCCCCCCCTCCCCCAATATATTGTAGGAGTGGGACGCTGCTTTGGAACGTCCCTGTTTTACTGGCCATCCAGAAGGATCTCCCGGGAGAAAGGAAAATTGGGCTCTTACCTTGTGAATTTTCCTTCTATGGGAGATCCTCCTGGACGGCCAGTCCCACCCGGAGTGAGGAGTGAATCTGAGGTGCCTGGATCATGGACACATAACTTAGTGCCCGTTTTGACCCTAGAACCACACCCCATTGGGAGTGGGAGCAGGGAGTTTTAGATCACAGTTTACGTTGATGATAAAGTTTTTCTAGTTACAGAAAAGTTTCCACTTCAGCATAGGTTGAGCAGTGTGAAGTAACACTTGAAAACACTGGAGCTTAGGGGCTAGATCCCTCTGAGCATGCTCCAGAATAATCAGGAAGTCTGCCTCCTACTGGTAGTGGCGGGGACCTAACCCTACTGTTTTACTGGCCGTCCGAGGATCTCCTGTAGAAGGAAAATTTGCAAGGTAAGAGCCCAATTTTCCTTTTCAGACCTCCCCGCCCCCCCAGGCACATATTCTAGCTGCGGAGGGAATGCGCAGCCAGGATATGCGCGGGGATCAGCAGGTCTGAAAGAGCGCCCCCCCCGTCCCCCCGGCACGGCTTTGCTGACAGATACGCACAGGGATACAGAGCTCGATTTCCTGCTCTGCATCCCTGCGCGTGTCTGCCAGCAAAGCCGCCCGGGGGGGGAGGGGCTCTTTCAGACAGGCTGATCCCTGGGCATATCCTGACTGCGCATTCCTTCCTGCAGCCAGAATATGTGCCGGGGGGGAGCGGGCGCTAAATCACATTCACGCGTACCTACTTTTGAAACACACTTTTTAGTTTGCATAATTGATGTTTCCTTTCTGTTGCCTTTTAGCTAAACTCAGCTAAAGAACGTGGTAAATTTCTTGTTAGTTATGAAATAATAGCACTGCTATCTCAATTTTCCTGTTTGTGATTTCAACATGCTCAGATATTGCAAAAAATAGCCAATATTGTAGGAGACATGGTTTTCATAGAGGGCAGGTATATAAATATTTATGGTGTGCAAAACTAATTTAATGAATGGTTGTTTTGTGAATTGTTCTTTAGGATCTCCTCATGGAAATATACCGGAGTATAGGAGAGCCTGATAGTCTTTATGGCTGTGGTGGGGGAAGAATGTTGCAGCCATTAGCAAGGTGACTTTTAAAAATTATTTCTTGGAAAATGGCTAATTCTGTTTGTACATGAAAGCAACTGAAAGCTTATAATGGCTCTTTATGTACAACAGGATCAGAACATATGAGCATGAGGCAACATGGGGAAAGGCCCTTGTAACCTATGACCTTGAAATGAGCCTGCCTCCTTCTACTCGCCAGGCAGGAATAATAGAGGTAATTTAGTCCATAAAAAGGAAGTAAATACAGGAACTGTTCTTTTGCATTCACCGATTTGAAGCCAAGCTATTGTAGAATTTTGTTGTAATTATAAACGTGTCCTATTTTCATCCTGTGAAGTTCTGATTATTGCACGTTATCAATATAAGATGCTAAATTGGGGTCATTAAATATCACATGATAAGATTAGGAGTGCAAATTTCAATATTGTGACTGATTTTGAACCTGGATTCTGGATAGCTTAGGTTCCCTCAGCAATTTCAGTTTACCATTATATTCTTCCCTTCTTAAAGTTGCCTCTTTTTATGCTCATTTGAGGGTTGAATGCCATGTACAGTCAGACCTCAGAAGGTCTGATGGGCAAGAAGTTAGATGGACAAGGAGGAAATTCCTCTCCTCTGTCCCTATGTAGGTTCTACAAGCTTAATCTTTAGAATGGTGAGAGATGGCAGGTTCAACCATTCCTCTCTATTTTCGGAGAACACAGCAAAGGTGGAAGATCTGCTCTTGTTCAGTAAAGGCTTCTTTAGTGATGTGTGATGAATGTCTTCAGATGCTAAGGGAAACCAAGCCTACTGCCAGAATCTCTTAGTGTGACTCATTCCTCTGGGAAGAGAGGCTTACTCTCCTTCCCCCCCCCCCCCCACCTTTGATACCACAGCAGCGGTTACTTGGATGCTTCTTGTTTGTGTATCATGGGGGAGGGGTCTTATGTATGACAGCTGGCTAGTAATACTAAGGCCATTGGCCAAAGTTCTTTCTGAGATGAAGTCATCTTCCACTACTATGCTTTCATCTTCTGCTAGGCCACAGATGTGATGGAACAATTAAGAGTTCCTAATCAATTACTTTCTTCTTTCCCTTCTCCACCTTTTTTTTTTTTTTTTTAGGAAGTTTGACTACCTACCAGGAATTTGCTCTGGGATTATTTGAAGTCCTAGTGGTAGCAAAGAGGCCAAGGACGTTTGAGTGGGTCCTGAATGGGGAAAAAATTGAACAAGTCCGCACTTATAAATATCCGGGACTAGTTTTTTCAGATAGAGGGAATTGGGTCAAACGTGCTGAGATGCTTGGTCTTAAAATGTCTCAATCTGTTGGTGGTTTGATCAAATTTTGGAGGTCCAATGGTGGAAAACAAGTCATTCCCGCATTAAGATTATTGGATCTTAAAGCTTGCCCCCAAGCCCTGTATGGGGCAGAAATTTGGGGTGGCTCGCTTAGAAAGAAGTTGGAAGTTTTTCAATCCCAATTCCTGAGGGCAATATTGGCCATTCCTAGGGGCATCCCCGCATGCTTAGTCATAGCAGAAATGGGTGTTTTCCCAGGCCGTGTTAAAATTACGATGGCAGTTATTCCATGTGTTCCATACCGTGTATGGCAGAAGATAGGTTGCCGTGGCTTTGCCTGAAAGAATCAGCCACTTGGTCTGGCAACTCTTTGTGGTGGATAGGATTTGACATCTCTGAGCGATGCGGGTCTTTCCCTGGAGGTTTTTGCAGATCTCTCTGATTTTAAGAGTGAAATCTATGGTAAAACAGAAACTATAGGATATTGCTATTCAATCTTATATGGCGGATATTGCCAAGCAAAAGATTGCTCCACTCTATTACTGTTTTAAGATGGTGTTTGAATTGGAAACTTATCTGTCAGTATTAGACAAGTTTACTTTGCGCTGAGCACTTACATTGCTCAGATTTGAGTTTATTCCGTCTCAAGTTCTTTCTGGGAGATTTGAAGGGATTCCATATAATCTGAGATTTTGCCTGTGCAGGTCTGGCTAAATTGAAGATCTTATCCATATGATATTTTTATTTTGCCCCCATACTGTTAACGTGAGAGACAAATTTGTAGCGCCTTTAATTACACATAGACTATTTTGGCCGCCATGTCATAAAATAATCTTACCTTTGTACCTCTATAAACAGAATGATGTTATTAAAGGGCTAGCAATGGTTGCTTTGGCCCTGATTTAAAAATAATCATCTAGTGAGGCATGTAAGGGACTGGTTAAAGAGACACCATATTATAGTAATGATATTGTCAGCCCATTTCTAGGAACGTGTTGTTTTAAATTTTTTGTGTAATAATTTTAATTATGTATTTTTGTGTTTTGGATTAATGTGGAATTTTTTTTAATTTTAATTCTATGTCATTTTTGGAGTGTTTAGCTCTGGTATGTATTAAGTTATTAAGTCTTTAACCTAGGGTTATGACTTACAAATAAAATATTATTATTATTACCTGGAAAGCTGGAGAGCTGTTGCCCCAGAAGGGTGGTTCTTGAAATAGACATACTGTGCATTTATCCATTCATGTTCCAGGCTCTACCCTGTCCTCCTTTCCTTATCCTTTCTCCATAAAGGATGCCTGCAACCTTCAGAGGAAATTAATTTACTCCCATTATTTTCTTTAACTCTGAGAAATATGTGAGACTCATGCCCCTATTGGATTACAGCAGCATGTAAGATAGCTGAAGTTCCATGTGCTGTCCTTAGCTACCTTTATTCATTGTCTCCGGTTGTATAGTGCTCTCTAATTTGAAGGTCCTTATTTTCACTTAGGCATTTAGCCTTCACATGAGAAATTCCTAGGTTTAGGGGTAGGTCATGCTTGTTATCAGTACAGAATCCTCCCACCCAATTTGTCCATGACACTCTGAGCCATGTTAAAGTGGCAGACTTGAAAAAGGAGGGATATGTGTGTGTACCGTTTCCCATACAGCCAGTAGGAGAGACACATACCCTGACAGACCACCTAAGCAGGAACCGTTCACTAACAAAAGAGTAGTCTTTAAAAAAAGAGAAAACTTACATTTATAAGCTGTTAAATCTTAACACCAAGCCTAATGCAATTTTGAAGAACAGTACTCCAGTCTACAGTCCTTCTCCTCCATCCCACCTCCTGATATAGCCTTGCTGTAGAAGACATGTGTGGAATTGCAATGAGATGTAAGGGGCGTCTCAAGAGACCCTGATTTCCATTCAGGTGAAAGACACCTCCTTCACAGTCTCTCATGTACAAGTGTATGGAGGCTGTTTGAAGAAGAAACAAGTTACTTTACTTCTAACTAGAGTTCTTTGAGAGAGCCGCCCTCTGTATTCTCTCACAACCTAGCCCCCCTCTCCTGTAGTCTAGAGTGCTAGTCAGAAGAGGCTGGGACCTCCAGTTAGCCTTTGGAAGAAGCTAAGGTGCAGGGGGTGTTCCATCCCCTGATATAGCCTTGCTCTAGGTACATGGAATTGCAAGGAGATGGGAGGGGCAGGCACATGCTAACAGACCCTGCTTTCCAGAAGGATTCAAGGCATAACTGTACATGGTATTCCTGTGTATGTGAACATAGGGAGTGGGTCTTCAAGAACTCCAGTTGCAGATAAGTAACTTCTGTTTCCTTCTGCTATTTCACCAAAGGCTAAGGCTGTGCTTCGTATAGAGAGAGCCCGTCCAAATATATAAATCCCTTACAAACCTCACAATGATGTTTAGGGCTTAGTTTATTGGGTGAAAGTTTTGCCAGTCATTTTTTTGTATTCTATGATTTGTGGAAATATTTTTAAATCCCATACCAGATTTTCATAACATTTGATGAAGAAGGTTATTGCCTGTGAAAGTGTATGTGTCTCTGCACTTTAGTCTGTAAGGTGCCACCCTGCGTTTTCTTCTGCCTGACTTCAGATTAACACAGTTTACCATTTTCACCCCTTTCCCTAATCTTGCTGATGATAGGCCTTGCAGAATCTGGGGCTTTGTCACACACTCTCCACCTACTTAAAAGGAGTGGAACATGAAAACACAGAGTGGTCTGCTGAACTAGAGGAAATTCGCTACCAGGCGGCTTGGAGGAACATGCAGTGGGATCACGTCTCTTCTGTCAAGTAAAACTGCTATCCTGTTTCTCTTTTTCAGATTGAGAGTTCTAAAATCTCACCTAACAATGCTATTTGAATGAGACAAGATTTGGGGGGCGGGGTGGGTTGTTGTTTTTTTATTTAAAAAATATATCAAGGTCTAGACAAAGTAAAGTTGAAGCACATTGGGATGCTTCCCTGCATAGTAGTGCAGTGTCATGGGCATTCAGTATCCAAATTTAAAGCAAAAAACAGTCCTCTTCTTGTGGACCCATTTCATGCAGTGGTAAGAGTCAGGGTATATAGTACTGTGGGTCACAGATTTATGTTTCATACCTTTTGGTGAAATTAAAATTCAAGTCTCAACATGAGGTTGCACAAATACTTTTGGGGGAAAGACTGCTTGTGTAGTGCCTTGCCCCCTGCTGCTCCACGCCTGGAGACTGTGTCCCCTCAGCATCCGGCGCTCTGTTGCAGTCAGACCAGCTGAACTCCCTGTGCAGCAGAATTGAGGTCCGCTGTTGCTCAACCGAGTGCTGGTAGTGGTAGTCAGCTGCAGAATAAGACGACATCAATAAGGACTACTCCCCTCAATAAATGATTCCATTATATACTCCAGTTCTCTCTTTGGGAGAAGAGCAGTATATTTATATCTAAATAAATATATCAGAGAATTAGTGATACAGTTTTCACTCATAAAATTGTGAATGGCTCTCTATACAAATATGTTTTTATCCTATTTTGTTTTTGTTTTTTAAGAGATGAGACAGGAGGACCCGGCTACCACAGATCCTTGTACAATGCTCTGCAGTCTTTAAGAGACAGAGAGTTCTCTGCTTTTTATGAAAGCTTAAGATATGCCAGGTAAAAAGCAAGTGTCAGTACCTGTGATTAAGACTCTGTTTTACAGTTTGTGCTACGTGTTATCAGTAAATTAGAATTATTATTTGTAGATCTTTTTCTAAAAAAAACCCTAATAATCTTTTTTGTACACATTGCAAGTCCTGATTAATAAAGGAGGCTTGCATGCTACAAACTGAGAACAGATATTGTTTTCATTTGGTGAAGCTGCTGGTGTGACTTCTGACAACAGTGTATCTAAAAGATGTTTGGAAAAGATATTTTATAGTTTTCTTTTTCAACTAGATGGACTTCATATCTGGCATAAGCCTGGGTTTTTAATGTAATGAGAGAGAGGAAAACTAGCAGCAATTTTCAAGAAGCAGCTAGAAGCATGATATTAGGAAGGGTAAATTTAAATGCAGAAAAGGGGTTACTTAAGTGTTATGAAGGAG
Source organism: Sphenodon punctatus (assembly GCA_003113815.1). Taxonomy (NCBI): domain Eukaryota; kingdom Metazoa; phylum Chordata; class Lepidosauria; order Sphenodontia; family Sphenodontidae; genus Sphenodon; species Sphenodon punctatus. Next base: position 417,137 of record QEPC01004481.1, read on the forward strand.
GTGAATTCCCTTTCATAGCTTTATTTGGCATACAACCTCTTTTGCATCCTTGTGAAACACACTAGAAAGTTACTTATGAATAGTCTTTTTTTTAGAAACAGGCTGACATAAAAGCTAAGGACAGTATTTCTTTTACAGCACTTTAATTTAGATTCACAAATGACATTTTGATTTTCATATTTTTATAGTGCAGAATGCTTTCTTAAAAGAAACAATATGTATGTCATCTTGCAACATATTTTTGTATCTGATTTTTGTTCAGTCAGTGGTATCTCTTGAAACTGTTTAGTTGGTAAATAGGGTACTCTTAACATTTCTGTTTTCTAACCCTAGAGTGAAGGAAGTGGAGGAGCTGTGTAAAGGCAGTCTTGAGTCAGTGTATTCATTGTATCCCACACTCTGCAGACTACAAACCATTGGAGAGTTGGAAAACATAGGACAACTTTTCCCAAGGTATTTCACTACGTCATGTGAGACTTCTTTTCCAGTATTTGGTATGAATTTGAAAGTGTTGTTCTCTGTCTTTCTTCGGTGGACGTTCTAGACTGGAGGGTTTACCCTTCCCTCAGAGCAGGAGGCAGGATCCAGAAATGACGATTGGCAGCCCCTCCTCGTGGGAGGGCGAACTCTGCAATCCCCAGCCCAGTCCTGCCTCTTGGGGGTTTCAGGATATGGGATCCAGAACTCTTGTTTGGGAGTTGTTGAAGACTTAAGTTTTTATTTTGCTTTGTTTCTGCCTTTCTGCTTCCCCCCTCCCTCTCTTGTGGAGTTGGGAGCTTGGGGATCCACTCCTCTCCCCTGTGTGTGTGCGGGGGTGGGGGGGGAGATCAGGTGTCATTGAGTCAGAATGCCGGGAGGCCTGAGGGGGCCCTTCCCTCGTCCCCTTTCTCTCCCTCACCTACTTATTTCAATTGCTGTTGGACCCAGGGAAGGGATTTGGGCAGCAGGGAGCTGTTCCTGCCTCCTGTTAGGGTTAGGTGGTGCAAGCTACAAAGCAGCGAGGAAGCTTCCAGTCTCCTCCTTTACTGCATGGAGGCATGCGCCAATGCTGGGATGACTCCTCTGACTCAAGCACTCCCTGCGACTCTGGACTGGCTGAACACCCAGCCATTGAAGTGCCTCCAGTCTGGGAGTTAGAGACAGCAAAGATGGTGGTGACAGAAGCTCTCCAGTCTACCAAGACTGTACCAATTCGTGCCTTCCATCCCTGCTGCAGAGTCTCCCTCTACTCATCAGGAGATTGCAGTTGATTTGGTTACTGGGACAAAGGGTAATGGCTCGCCCCAATCTGCTCTTGGCGCTGCAGGATCCCTACCCCCTCTGCCTAATGCTAGTAGGCAGTGACAGCTGGTGGGTTTTGAGGCTGGTGGGGCAGTGGGCGAGTTGAACCTACCGTTGGTGGCACAGCCATCGCCAGGCCTAGCGGAGCCTGGCCAGGAGGCATAGGGGGGTTGTACCTGGACTAGGGGCAGAGCCTGGCCTGGGAGTAGAGCTGGAGCAACAGTAGGCAGAGCCAGGACAACAGTTAGGCCAGTGGTGTGACTTAACCCAGCAGCAAGGAGTTCCCAAAGTTAACACTGGATGGGCATTACATTAGTTAACTCTGGGAACTTGTTGCTGTTGCATGAAGCACTCACTGCCACTGGGGGATAGAGAGCCCTCTTACTGAAGTTCCATCTACTCTCTCTTTCCCACCGGGTCCAAATTAACCATAGCAGGTTAAAAAAATAATAGATCATGTTGCCATCGCCTACCTTTATACCGAACCCTCGAATTCTCGATTTCCACGCCCTCCTTGGCCACCTGTAGTCTTCTGAAGGTGTAGGCTTTGGGACAAGCTTTCCTTCTGACTTGGACGACTGAGTTAGCTCCCTGTCCTGTGACAAGCCAAAGCAGAAGATAACGAAAGGGAAGAGAAGGACAGGACAGAGGAGAAGTAGGAGGGAAAGGGTTTGGTTTTGGTGCACAAGAAGAGGAAGGGGAAGAGATGGGTTCAGTAGGGGACAGAGGAAAGGGGTCTCCTTGTTGTCTGCAGCCTTCTCTTCTGCCATGTTCCTACCTACTTTTCTCCTCTGTTCACAACTTTGTCCTACACTGTACCTACATTGTATAGAGTACCTACACTGTATCCTCAGCAGCCAAATGTCTGTCCATACAAACAGGCCTTTTTAAAAAGTTTGACCTGTTACGGGCCTGCAGTACAAGCAACCCAGCCCCATCCAGACCAGCATCCCTAGTAGCTACACCGTATCCCTGGCAGCAAAATGCCTGTTCAAAGAAACAGGCATTTAAAAAAATTTGGCCAGTTGCAGGCCTGTGTTGCCACCAAACCAGCCCCATCAAGACATGCAGCAAGATGAGATCAGGGGGTATCTTTTGCACCCCGCCTGGGCCCAGGGCTGGATAAACCAAATTTGAACAATGCATTTCTGTTCCTCAACAAAACCCAAGGCAAGATGCTCAAAAGCACGCAGTCAGAAGCAGAGAAGCCAGAAACTACTTTCCAGCAGGGAGCAGCAGTGAAACAGCGAAGGGACAATGTTTAAAAAGAGTAGCCATGACCGGTAGACCCGCAAATTAACAAAATGGCCTCTCTACTCATGCTTGGGAGGGGAGAAGGAAAGCAGCAATGCATCATTCAAGCAAAGCAAACCATCTTAAGGCAACAGTGTTATGTGCAGTCCTTAGCACACTATAAAAGCAGTAGCAAGGATTTCCACTTGTCCCCCAAAACATGCTACACCGCTCTATTGCAGTGTAATAGGCAGCTGCTGCAAAAACAGGGAGCATTCATGTAAGGACTAGCCATTAGTGAAAAAGCCTGCCAGAACATCCCACCAAACTGCGAAGGTCGGAGCCGTTTTAAAATGCAAGGAACAGTTCAGCAAAGATTGGATTGGAAACCCTTCCATCCAAGCCCCTAGATCCCCCATCCGAAAAACAGGAAGCAGATAATTTACATGTAAAATAGCCAGGAAAGGGACCAATTTTAACCAAGAGTAGTCATGGCCAGTGGGGGCCCCAGAAAATGGCCACGGCTTTTGCACATGGTTGAGGGAGGAAACCAGCAGTACACCTGCAAACACACAAGCAAAAGCAAACCTCTAAAATCATATCTTAAGCCAACCATATTACCCTCAGCACACCACAAAAGCAGCAGCGAAGCGTACCACTTGTCCCCCAAAACATGGTTCACATCTCCATTGCAGCCCCATTCCCTGGTGTCTCCAAGTCCACCCCCAGCCCCATTCCCCAGCCAGCCTCCCCAAGTCCACTCTCCCCCTCAGCCCCAGTCCACCTCCCTCCAGCCCCATTCCCTAGCCAGCCTCCCCGAGTCCCCCCACTCTCCCATAGGGCTTTATAAAAACCTGCCCCCTAGTGGATCCGAATGGGAACTTCAGTTTCCCATACAGCGCACTTGGATGGTTCCTCCAGCTGCCCAAAGCGCATTCTAACTATTTTTGTCCCTTATGGGACTCCTTGCTTTTCTCGCAGCCAAGCCCCGCCCCCTGATTGCAGCTAGCCTGCAATGCTGGGCCTGGTTATGCGCTGCAGCTGCCACAGCTTGCACACGCGCAGACTTGTATAAGACTTGCGCATGCACAGTTTCCCAGCATGCGCCACTCCCCCCCCCGAAATTGATTTCTGCTGCTGCTGGGGGGGGTGCCAACAAGACTTCTGTGACCCACAGAGGGTCAGAAATTGTTTCAGTCTGGCATGGCCAGTCAGAGACTGAGCTGAGGTAAATTGCGGGGCACAGGAGGGGCAGTGCCCCTGATGCCCTCGGGTGTGCACCACGCCTGCTGGTAGGTGTCTCCTGCCTCAGGGTGGCAGTTTAGATGCGCCATGGGGACTCTCCCATTCAAGTCTCTCCACTACTGCCTATGGCGCTTCCGGCAGGTACCACAGATTCCTCCGTAGAAGGCACAAGGTCCATTCCAAGAGGGGAGCCAGGGATTCCTCCCCGTCCTCCAAAGAGGAGGGGGAGATATAAAAGGGGCTCAAAAAAGAGACATCCTTCCCCCTCTCTGCTGAGGTGAGACATACAAAAGTCAAGCAGGAGATGATCCAAACGTAAGGGAGGGGAGAATTCCTCTGCCTCTTCTCCCTCGTCTGTCAGGAGAGTTTCCTCTTCCAACTCTCCTTTTCCCCCTGCTTCCAATCCCCAAGCAGACAAGGAGGCTGAAGATGGAGAACTAACAGGGTCAGAAAAGGTGGATGAGCCTTCTGGGGTCTGCCTGTGCCCCACTGATAAGTTCAAAAGAATGATGGGGGGATAGCTAAAGCCATAGAACTTGAACCCGTGCCTCCTGACCCAGCTGTACCCGGTCCATCTAGACTACATAAGATGATAACCTCCCAAGGAAGCTAGTCTATCAGAGCTCCCCCTACCAGATTTGTATGTTAAGACTATTAAGGAGGAGTGGAAGCAGCTAGCCAAATTTAAAGTGCCACACAAGCTAGAAAAGCACTTCTATGCTATCCCTCAGGGGCAGGTAAATATGTTTGCGCTAGCTAAGGTAGATTCTGGGGCATCTGATTTGGCCAAGTCCTCCACCCTCCCCTCAGATAGTGATGGGTGGGTTCCCTAGGAATCAGTTAGATAGGAGAGTGGATGCCACTCCTAAGAAAAATTCTGAGGCCTCTTCTCTCACCTTACATGCTGCAGCTACAGCCTCTGGATTTGCCAGGGCCTCCTATATGTGGGTCACAAAAATTGGCTGGGAGGGTTCCATCTAAAGAGTTAAAGGACTCCCTAAAGAAAAAAAATCCTTGGCTTCAGCTTTTTTGACAGATGCGACCTTTGATGTGGTCCAGCTTAAACGCTCATGCAATAGCATTGTGGTGCCTGCCACACCATTTGGCTTAGACAGTGTGGCCCACAGCAACAAGGCTATCCCTTATGGTTTCCACCTTACTGCGTGGTGACAACTCCACCTCTGCCTGTGTAGTGGAGTGGAGATCTCTCCACCTCTTGCCTGCATATAACAAGACACGTTGCCCTCATAGAGAAAGTGATGTTCTGCCAGCCATCCGATCAGAGAGTCCTTCGCACAATGGGGTATCTCTGTCCAGGACATCAAGCTCTCAATTATCTGGGTTTGGAACGGCTTGCAGCACGCTCAAGTGTAATCTTGCCCACTGTAGATGATGACTTATGAACAAGCATCCCCTGTAGCCTTCCTAGCACTTTCAGCCACGTATGCGTGCTGGTCCATGTCTGTGTGATTAGCTGGCGAATTCTGATTGGAATTTTGTTGGGGATCAAGGCTGCGTTTAACTGGGTATTATCACACCCAGGTGTTCTAGCCTCTGGATTGGATTAGTTGGCTCCCTCAGATCTATCGAGACAGAAAATCCCCCCTCTGGATCCATACAATAAGGAAGGGGAGGAGGAGCAAAGAGTCTCCATCTTGAATCTTTGTTTTCATCCTTTTGTTTAAAGATTTGAGGTCCAAAATTGGTCTCACATCACTGTTCTTTTTTGGCACCATGAATTTTATTTTATTTATTTATTTATTTTGTCAATTTATATCCCGCCCCTCCTGAGAACAGCTCGGGATGGCTAACAATTTCAGAAACATAAAATACAATTATAAAAATATATTAAAACACTCATAAAATCACAACAATAAAACAGGCTAGGGTAAAAACTAAAAATATAATAAATAAGGGTGGTGGGAGATTAACACACACCCCCAACCCACCCTCCCCAAAGGCCTGGGCGAAGAGCCAGGTCTTGCAAATTCACCGGAATGTTAAAAAGCTTGGGGCCAGGTGGACTTCCTCCGAGTACACCCCAGAATAATGCAGAAGCCTTGGAACAAGTTCTATGGCCCCAATATGTAAAAGGTGCTGTATGGCCTCCTAGGGTGCTCTGATGTTTTGGGGGGACTGAAGAAACTAGTGATGGAAGAAACCTGTTCGAAGAGATGGAGGTAAACTCTATTGAGAAACCATTTTCTACAGTATCCGTCACCAAGTCATCTGATGAGGTCTCTTTCCAGAGAGTTATTTATTTGCACTTTTTAGCCGCCCCCTCATGCCCATGGCATCTCGGGGCGGCTTACAACATATAAAATAACAATGAAAAAATAACAATAAAACACACAATTTAGAACATGTAAAAATCCATCTAAAAACAACCACTCCCCAACCCATTTATCCCATCCCCCCTCCCCTCCTCCGAAGGCCTGGGAGAACAGCCAGTTTTTACAAGCCCGGTGGAAGGCCAACAGACTCGGGGCCAGACGGGCTTCCTCCGGGAGGGAATTCCATAGTCGTGGCCTGGCCACCGAGAATGCCCTTTCCATTGTGACCCGCTTTAGACGGGGGACCTCCAGGAAGGCGCTTCCGGCGAACCAAAGGGGTCGCTCTGGGACGCGGAGGATGAGGCGGTCCCTGAGGTATGAAGGGCCAAGACCGTGTAGGGCTTTATAGGCCAAAACCTTGAATCTGGCTCGGTACGCTATAGGCAACCAGTGCAGCATGCGGAGAATGGGAGTGATGTGTTCCCGTCGACTCGTCCCCGTCAGGAGACGAGCTGCCGTGTTCTGCACCAGCTGCAGCCTCCGAACCAGCATCAAGGAAAGCCCCACATAGAGCACGTTGCAGTAGTCTAGCCTCGAGGTAATGAAGGCATGGATGAGGGTGGCCAGGTTGGGTCTGGAAATATATGGACGCAGCCTCCGCACCAGATACAGCTGGCGGAAGGCAGCCTTGGCCACCGCCTCCACAGGCCGATCTAGGCGGAGATCTGGGTCCAACAATACCCCCAAACTCCGAGCCTGCTGGACTATGGGAGGGCATACCCCCTCTACGAGGGGAGCCAACACCTCCCTCACCCTACCTACCGACATCACTTCCATCTTATCAGGATTGAGCTTCAGTCTGAGCTTCAGTCTGCTCTGCCGTAACCAATCCGCCACGGCCTCCAAACATTGGGACAGCACCGAGACAGCAGGACCTGGGTCGGTTGAAAAACAGATGTAAAGCTGGGTGTCATCAGCATATTGGTGGCAACGCACACCAAACCCTCTCACAATGTCCCCCGAGGGCTGCATATATACGTTAAACAGTAATGGAGACAAGATGGAACCTTGCGGAACGCCACAATCCAGGGCCCAGGGGCTAGAAGATTCAGCCCCCAGGACAACCCGTTGGCTTCTCCCTAAGAGAATGATCGGAACCATCCACGGACAGTCCTGTCCAGACCCCCCAGGGCTCACAACCATCTCAGCAGCAGCCCGTGGTCCACTGTATCAAAAGCATCCGAGAGATCTAGCAGGACCAGAAGTGTTGAGTGTCCTGCATCCATCTCCAAGCGGAGATCGGCCACCAAGGCCATCTCTGTGCCATAGCCGGGGCGGAAACCCGATTGAAATAGGTCAAGGAAACCGATGCTGTCAAGATGAGCCTGGAGCTGTAGTGCCACCGCCCGTTCAATAACCTTCCCTAAAAAGGGAAGGTTAGAGACAGTTCAGTAGCTGGTGAGTGCTTCCGCATCCAGAGATGGCTTCTTCAGCAGGGGGCGCACCACGACCTCCTTGAGACCGGGGGGCAATCTCCCCTGCCGAAGGGACGCATTGATTACCCTTGCCAGCACCGTCCTCGATGTCTTCCTGGAGGCTTTCACCAACCAGGACGGGCATGGATCTAGTTCACAACCGGTGGCTCTAACAGACCCCAGGACATCCACAGCATCGGCTGGCGTCACTTCCTGAAACTCCTCCCCAAAAGATGGACCAGATGGGGCCTCCATTTCCTCGTGCTCCATCTTCACTGCCCCTAATCCAGTGCCAAAGTTGCTCTGGATCCAAGCGATCTTGTCTGCAAAGTAGGTGGCAAACTCCTCACAGCGGGCCTGGGACAAGTCCCCGTCCAGGTGGAGGGAGGCCGGACTGAACAGCCCCCACACCACCCAGAACAGCTCCACTGGACGCGACTTTGCAGACACTCAACATAGGACCTCAAATGGGCCCTATGGAGAAGTCGGTCGGATTCAGCGCAAGTCCGACGCCGGCGTCACTCTAGTTGCCTACCTGCTTGCTTCATACACCGCAGCCCCTCAGTAAACCAAGGGGCCCTGCGGTGGTGACAAGACAGAGGTAGGAGACATCTCAGAGCCACCCTGTCAATGGCCTCCCCAAGCAAGATGTTCCAAGCACGGACGAGTTTATTGACAGAGCAGCCGTCAGGGTCTAAGGTTAAATCCCCCAGCGCCTCCTGGAACCATTGAGGTTCCATCAGCCTCCGGGGGTGGATCAACATAACTGGTCCATTCCCCTTCTGGAGGTGGTGTGCTGAGAGATTGGCCTGTAGGAGGTAATGATTCGTCCATGATAAGGGCGTGACCCTCACATTCCCCACTACCAGATCACCCGCTTCAAGGCCAGAACAGAACACCAGGTCGAGGGTGTGCCCCCCCCGCCCACATGGGTCAGGCAGTTAACAACTTGGGACAAGTCCATGGTGGCCATAAACTCTCGCTCCGCTTCCACAAGGCCGGTATCAGCATGGGTATTGAAGTTCCCCGGGACCAAGGTCCTGGAGGAGTCCAGCACCACTGCCAAGACCAGCTCTGCTAGAGCGGCTAGGGATGCCGCTGGGCAGGAAGGGGCCTGGTACATCAGCAGCACCCCTAAATTGCCCCCAGCCAAATCGAACACCACATGGAGGGCCTCAATAGGAAAACTTCCAAAAGTGGCCTCCCACCAGAGCATGATTGAGGTACTCTTGTTTGTCAGGTGGTTTGTTGATTCATTTGAATCAGTGCAGATGACATGGTCCAAGGATGTGACACAATGCAGCATAAATTGACTAGACATGAGAGCTGTTCTCGTACCACTATTGTCCAGGCAGATTGTTTCAGCAGACAACGAATAGTCTCAGAAGAATGGTCCCTATACGATGTATTTTTTAAAATGATAGTTCAGAGATTCAGGGGACCAGTGATGGATCTGGTCGCCTCTCACCAAAGTGTGAAACTGAGCAGATTCATGGCGAAGTTCCAACATTAAGGGTCAAAGACTTGCCGTACCCTGAGTCAGATCTGTCCTTGGGATCTCTTGTATGCTCTCCCTTAGTTTCCTCTCGTCAGCAGGACTAGCAACAAACTGAAGAAAGAGGGAGCCTCCTTAATCCTGATAGCCCCACCCTTTTGGCCCAGATGAAGCACCTGTCTCTCCTTAGCATAGAACTTGCCAAACAGTGGGGCTACTGTGGCTAATGCTGCTGTAGCAGGGGGAGGAGCTGAGCAAGGAAAGTATAAGGGACTGTTTAGTCTGTTGACTGTTGGGATGGAGCTGCTACTGATTAGTGAACTCAGATTATATTTTAATTCTGCGGGACACTCCTAGTGTACCTCTCATTCCAAATTCTTCTATTGGTTAGTTCTGAAGAAATATTTTCTTCAGAATTTTCATGGACTTGCTTAGGTTGTGTCAGTCCTAAGTCTTACAAAAAATATCTTCTAATACCTAGTGTTTTATTAGTATTTTGTCACAGCTAATAGATATTGCTGTTTTTTAAAACAATGTCTGTAATTTCAGATCTGTTACAAACAAGCAATTGAATGATGTTTCTCAGAAGTGGCAGAGACAGAGTGAGCTTCTAAAGGACAGTGACTTTGGTTTCCAGGAGCCCATCATGGCTCTGCGCACTGTCATTCTGGAAATCCTACTGGAAAAGGAAAATGAGAATGCCAAAACAGAATGCATTAAAGATATTCTCAACAAACATCTAGTGGCATTGTCCAAACTGGCACGAACTGCCAAAAACACTCAGGTAATGTTTTATGGGAAAATCCATTGGACACGCATTTATATTTCCAGTTTGAGAGAAGCTTTACGCCCACTGATGCTGGAGACAAACTATGCTGAAATTCTTATACAGTCTAGGTTTCTTCAGTGTTTGTTCAGACTAGGTTTAATCTGTGAATTGTTTGTCTAGAAGTTCAGTCTTGGAATACGTCCTCACAAATACTCGGTAACGGGCATATTGATGTTTTTTGTTCATATTAGTATGTTTCTATGTGCTACTGTAGGAGGTGTTATGGAATTACAGTATATATGAATGGTATTTCTACAATAGCGACTGCAGTACAGTGATATCTTTATTGGACCAACTACAGTTGATGGAGGTATGCAAGCTTTTGGACCTCACAGGGTCCTTCATCAGGCAAGTCAGGAAATAGAACTGGAGACTGAGCAAAAGCAGTGAGGTATGTACGGTGATTGGAAACAATGGCAAAGGGAGGGGATGGGAGGGGAGGCGAAGGTGAGAACGAGCCTCAGGTAGGAGGTCCACAATTCAAAAGCCTGGAATTCAACAAAGTAGGAAGAGTTGTTGATATAAGTAAATTTCTTACACACAGCTTCTCCCTCTGTCTCCTATCAGTGATCCGTCGGGTAGCTCCACCGATGACCATCAGGAGGCAGAAGAAGAATGAAAACTTCTGCGCATGCGTGGAACTGCCCCTTCCATTTTGCTTCAGTCTATTCTTCTGCCTTCAGCCGTCGGAGGCATTTTCAATCTTCTCCCGACCAGCCTGAAAAGGAAAAGAAAAAGACAATCAGTGAGCGGGGCATTTGGGGCGGCAAGTGTCTTTCCCTCTCCTGGGACAGGGAGACTCGCCTCAAGCCCGCCAGGTTGCCGCGCAAAGTGCCCGGGAACCAGGGAGCAGAGTGAACTCTAGGGATTGGCGGCTGCCTTCCCATGGCTCTTAGAACTCCGCCGTTTTTCTCGTAAGTCTCCCCCCACTAAAGACCCTGACACCGCTCGGCGGGGGTACGGCCACGCTGTTGCCGTGTGAGCCTGCCGCTATGGAGGACACAGTGGCTGATGTATCCACGCAGGCAGCGCTGCCCGGAGAGGGGCGCTTGTCTGAGGAATTTATTTCCAGGATGGACAGAACCCTGGTGGCGCTGGAGCGCCTGACGGAGGTACAGGGGAAGGGGTTCCCATCTAACCCCCCTCCCAGCCCCCCTCCACAAGATTCAGGGGCGAAAAGACCCCCCTCCTCCCAGGCTCCCCTCCTCAGGGCAAGAAGGCAGGGGAAAGCACCCCAGGTCCCGCACAGGGAGGAATAACCCCTCCCCCATCAGAGGGGAGAGCGGGAAAACGCTCCAGCAAGGGGAAAGGAAAGGCTCCGAAGCGCCCTCTAGGGGGCTCAGTGTCAAGGCTCCTCTATTCCCCGCAGCAATCAGAGGGGGATAGTGAAGGGGAACCTCACGCAAAGAGGCCAAGGGTTCAACCACAGTCTGCACTGGGTTCTGAATCTGACCACGAATCCAATCTGGAGTGGGAGGATATAGAAGAGTCGGTCCCACAGGGCTCGGACAGGGACAGGCAGTTCCCTTTACAGTTAAAGGCTGAGTTTATGGCCCAGGTGGTGAAAACACTCCAGTTAGTGGAGAGGCCCCCTAAAGACGCATCCTCCAATTCTCAGGAGGAGGAGTGTGATTACATCCCATCTGTGCGTGGGAAGGATGGGGGTTTCCCCTTGGACAAGACTTTTGAAAGAATGCTCTTACATGAATGGAAACACCCAAAGAAGAGCCAGAGGATGAATAAGGCCCAATCCTCTCTGTCTAGAAAGAAAGACACCCTTCTGAAAAAACCCAAGGTGGATGCGGCAGTGGTGTCATTGGCCAAACAGTATTCCGCACAGAAGGGGATTGCTACCCCAAAGATTCCACAGACACATCTGTGGAGAACTCTCTACGCAGGGGCCTAGAGTATTCTTCCACAACATTGAGGGTTAGTTTGGTTTCATCCTGTGTGGCCAGGGCTCTCCTGGCTTGGATGCAGGAAGCCCAAGACCTGAACATATCTGATAAGAGGGCGCAGGTGCTGTCAGCACGCATTAACTTGGCCACAGCCTTCTTGGCAAATTCCACAATGGACGCCATGGCTTGGGCCGCCAGAACAGTGGCTAGCTCAGTGTCAGCCAGACGTAAGCTGTGGCTCAGGTCTTGGGAGGGTGACACCGCAGCAAAGAACCTTCTCGCAGCTGCTTCCTATAAAGGGTTCAAATTGTTTGGGGTTTGTTTGGATAAAGTGTTGGCGAATGCCAACAGCAAGAAAAAGCAAAGGAACCTGCAACAAATGGGTTCCAAAAAGAATTTTTTTCGTGGACCCAGTTACAGGCCCAGGGGGACATACAGCTTGCATTTGGGTCCTTTAGAAGGTCCCAGGGGCAGTTCAAATTTGATCAGTCCGGCCGCTTTACGCCCTGTGGAGGTGGCAGGGGCCAGGGTTTCAGACCCGACAGACAGAGAACAAAGGGGTTCACACAGGGTCCCCAAAAACAGGAAGCATGACTTATTCAGGGGCATTGGAAGTAGGAGTAAGGCTGCAGGGCTTCTCAGATGTTTGGGCTCAGTCAGTCTCAGATGCCTGGGTCTTAGAGTGTGTCACCAGAGGTTATCAGATAGAGTTCAGAACAAACCCAAGAAGCGGCTTCATGTTGTCCCCAAAGTCAGGTTGTGTAGAAAAACATCTAGCCATGATGGAGGAGATTCAAAGACTCACCTCAATCAGGGCAGTAGAACCAGTTCCCCTAAACCAACGGGGCTGGGGGCTGTACTCCCTCCTATTTCTGGTAGCGAAAAAGTCAGGCTCCTGGCGCGCAGTATTGGACTTAAAGAGGTTGAATAGGGTTGTGAGGGCCCAGAAATTCAAAATGGAGACGGTATCATCGATCTGCCAGAGCGTCAGGGAGGGGGATTGGCTAGCATCCGTGGACCTCAGGGATGCATATCTCCACATTCCTATTTGTAAACCCCATTGGCAGTGGCTTTGCTTTTGCTACCAGGGCGCCCACTTCCAATTCAGGGCTCTTTCTTTCGGACTCTCCTCAGCACCGAGGACCTTCACCAAGGTGCTGATCCCTTTGGTGGCAAACCTCCGCAAGGAGGGAATCCATGCGTACCCGTATCTCGACGGCCCCCTGGTTCGTGCCCAGGACTGGCACAAGCTTCAGGGAGACTTGAGCAGGATCACCCAGTACCTGGGGAACCACGGGTTCTTAATAAATCAGGACAAAAGTCACCTGGAGCCGTCGCACATGATAGAACATCTCGGAGTGTGGCTAGATACAAGCTTAGGAGCCGCATACATACCTCTCAGCAGACAAGAGAAGATCAGATCACGAGTCAGGCTTCTCAGACACCGGAAGAGGGCAAGCTTGAAGGACCTGGCCCAGTTGCTGGGGTTACTGGTATCCTGCACCAAGCAGGTGCAGTGGGCTCGTTTCCACCTTCAGCCTTTGCAGCAAGATCTCACCAGAGGGCTCAATCCTTGTGTCAGGATTCTGGTAGGTTTTCCACGCTCAATGTCTTGGTGGTTAGACCCAGCAATCTTCGAAACAGGAGTTCCACTAGGAGAACCAAATTGGATGATCATCACAACAGATGCAAGCCTGACGGGATGGGGGAGCTCATTTGGGAGCCACATCAGTTCAGGGGTTATGGTCAGACCTGGACAGGAAACAGAGCATCAAGGTTCTGGAACTAAGAGCAATCCGCTTTGCTCTCCAGCACCTGGCTCAGGAGGTCAGCAGTGCCCACATCTTTAATATACACAGACAATATTGCCGCGAAAGCATATGTGAACCACCAGGGAGGCTCCAGATCCATACAGTTACAGCGGGAGTCAGTGAGATTGTTCACTTGGGCACAGAACAACATAAAATCCCTGAAGGCGTTTCACATAAAGGGCTCGCAGAATGTACATGCAGACTGGCTAAGCCGCCAGCTTCTGGACCCACACGAATGGCAACTGCATCCGGAGGTGTTCCAGAGCATAGTGGCGAGATTCGGCTACCCAATAATCGACCTGTTCACGTCGAAGGACAACAGGCAGGTGAAGCGGTTCATGGCAAAGACAAGAAACAATTCGGCGGAAGCAGAAGACACTCTCAACCAGAGATGGCCAAGGGGGCTGCTGTACGCTTTTCCTCCAGCACCGTTGCTAACCAGGACAGTGGCCAAGGTCATCAGGGACAGGGCACAGGTGATCTTGATAGCTCCATCGTTTTCTTACCTCGTCGCGCTGAGCCGGGGAGATCCGATGATTCTACCATTACGGCCGGACTTACTATCGCAGGGTCCAGTAGTCTGCGACAACATCTCTGTTCAAAAACTGACAGCATGGCCCTTGAATCTGCAGTTTTAAGAAAAGCGGGGTATTCAGACGCAGTCCTTGCTACCCTCCAGCAGGCTAGGAGACCGGCTACCAGGAAGTCTTACGGGGCGACCTGGAAGGTTTTTGCCCTTTGGGCAGGGGACAAGGGGATAGACCTATGTCAGGCAGGAGTACAGGTTATCCTCCAGTTCCTTCAGGACGGGCTGGATAAGGGTTTGAGACCAAACACTCTGGCTCGCCAGGCTGCGGCTATCGCCTCTGTTCTGCAGTCTGTCTCAAATAAGAGGGTCTTCCCTCATAGGCATATCAGACAGTTTTTGAGGGCGGCTAGAAATATCAGTCCCCTTGTGGTTCATAGGTGCCCCTCTTGGAGTTTTAGCTTAGTTCTGGATGCTTTAACTAGAGCCCCCTTTGAGCCTCTCAAGCATGTGTCCCTTTATCTCCTTTCTCTGAAAGTGGTATTCCTAGTGGCGGTCACCTCCGCTTAGAGGGTATCCAAACTGGGTGCTCTATCCATGGAGGACAATTTTTGTTCCTTCCAGAAGCAATCGGTTACCCTCCGAGTGGATGAGACATTTATACCGAAGGTGAACTCTGCCTTTAATAGATCCCAGGATATTATCTTGCCATCTTTTTGCCCTAGTCTGTCTCATCCGACAGAAAAGATGTGGCATACCCTAGGTGTCAGAAAAGCACTAAAAATCTATCTGAACAGCACCAGGGGAATTAGGTCTACTTCGGCTCTGTTCGTAAATATTAGACCTAGATACGAAGGAAAGAAGGCCTCCAAAGCCTTAATCTCTAAGTGGGTCAGACAGTATATAGTAGAGGCCTACAAGGCCAAGCACAAGGTACCTTTGCAAATCTGGGCGCATTTGGTGCGCGGTGCGGCTACCTCTTATGCCTTTAAATCCAGAGCTTCGTATGACGAGATATGCAGGGTAGCCACCTGGTCTTCCCTGCATACTTTCGTGAAACATTATAAGCTCGACCTGTTTAGATCCGCTCAGGCGGCTTTTGGCAGGAGGGTGTTGCAGGCGGTTCTGGAGTCTCCCAGGGTTGTTTGCTCCCACCCGTGAGGTACTGGGGCTTGGGTACATCCCAACGGATCACTGACAGGAGACAGAGGGAGAAACAAAAATTGGTCACCTACCTTGGTGAATTTGTTTCTTCTCTGTCGTACTGTCAGTGATCCGGCCCTCCCTGTCAAACAGCACTGGTTCAGATAGGGAAGGGTCACAGGAGGTACCATATTCTGTTTCAAGGTTTGGTTGTTTAACAGTTAGGGAAAAGTTAGGGAGAAGAAGGTTGCATAGTTTTCAGTGTGTTGTGGATTCCAGGTGGGCTGTGGGGGTCTCACTAATGGATATGTTAAATAATTCTAGCAGTGTGGAGTTGTTCCTCGGCTTGGTTACGGACTGAAGCAAAATGGAAGGGCAGCTCCACGCATGCGCAGAAGTTTTTATTCTTCTTCTGCCTCCTGACGGTCATCGGTGGAGCTACCCGACGGATTACTGACAGTACGACAGAGAATAAACAAATTCACCAAGATAGGTGACCAATTTTTGTTTCTCTTTCCACAACAAATACTATTTAGAAATCATAGGGCCAGCCATGGTCACTAAGATGGCGTCTCAATATGCCAACCTTTTTATGGGACACCTTGAAGAAGCTTTCCTAGTAAAATGTACCACCAAACCTTTCTTGTACCTGAGATTTATAGATGACATCTTTCTTATATGGACTGAAAGCCTGGACTCTGTTAGAATTTCATCAAAACTTCAACAAACATCACCCCTCAATTAAACTTACACTGGAACATTCCTACAACAAGATCAATTTTCGGGATGCTACAGTCAGCATAAACAATGGAACTTTACAAACAACAATATATAGGAAAACTATGGACCACCATACTTATCTCCACAGATCCAGCAACCACCCTAGACACACTAAGAAATCAGTCATCTCATAACCAAGCCCTCTGATACCACAGAATCTACTCCAACAAGAAAACCCGTGATACTCACTCAAAACTGCTTTCCCCAAACAAGGGCACTCCATTAGAGAAGTGTATCTTATAAGAGAACAGACTACCCAAATACCTCACGGGATCCTGCTACAGTAGAAACAAGGAACCCTCAGCACACCTTTAGTTGTTACTACTATTCCAAATTGGAACCCATACATAACATCATAAAAGAACTCCAGCCTATACTTGATGGGGACCAAACCCTGAAAGAAATTTTCCCGGAACCCCCACTACTGGCTTTCAAACAACCTCCTAATCTCTCTCAGCTAATTATCTCGAGCAAACTCCCCACCACCCAGGACACCAACACCCCTTCAGGAACAAGACCTTGCTGGAACAGGAGATGTAAAATGTGTCTCTTCATCTCTACTGCAAACAGTATCCAGACCTCCCATGGAGGAATACAAGGGACCTACCACTGCAAATCTAAAAATCTGGTATACCTCATTCAGTGTACTAATTGCCCCATGGGAGCTATGTAGGTGAAACCCATCAACCCTTGCCCAAACGCGTGAACTCGCACAGAAAAAATAGGGTTGAGAGCATGGATTCTACTGTTGGCATTCACTTCTCACAACATTACCGCTCTATTTCTGACCTCTCTGTTCTTGTCTTAAAATGAAACCTACATGACACCTTTAAAAGGCAAGCCTGGTAACAAAAATTCGTAGCTCTACTAGATACAAAGAACAATGGACTCAATTGAGACATAAGTTTCACAAGTCATTACAGAAATTTGTAAGTCTAATGACTGCCTACACCTACAGGAAATTTTAAGTTTACTTACTATCAGCAGCTCTTACTCTTCCTACTTGTTGTATTCCACCCTTCTGAATTGCAGATGTCCTACCCCTTCTTCCTCCCCTCCCATCGTCATGGTTTCCAATCACTGTATTTACCTCACTGCTTTGCTCAGTCTCCAGTTCTAATTCCTGACCTGCCTGATAAAGGACCCTGGAAGGTCCGAAAACTCTTACCTCCACTGTAGTTGGTCCAATGAAGCATATCACTGTACTATTTTGTCTTTGTTGCCTATATTTGGGACCAACATAGCAACCTTACTTTCTCTATACTGATATTCCTACCGCTCCGTAACTCTCATTCTATACACTGCCTAGATAGCGTGCCTCACCATAGTGCCACAGATTGTACCTCCAGCATTGCAGAGTAGAGTAGGAGAAAAATCGACACATATTTCAAATACACTCATTTTTGAAATATCATCATACTCCGAGTGGCTCTGACTGAATTTGTAGCATTCTCTTTTTAGTTTCCTTCAGTGACTTCTAGACTGAGTGTGTTCAGCTTACTTCCATTTTCCAGCCCTGAAAAATCTATCTTAGATTTAAAAGATATCTTTTTAAAGATGTTGTAAGCTGCCCTGAGCTGCCTGTGGCAGGAGGGGCGGGGTAATAAGTTTTTAAAATAAATACATAATAAATAAATTAAAATAAATTTAAAACCCACTGTTTCTCTAGTATGTTGCTTTATTTTACATTTTTATCCTGCCCATCCCATTAAGTCTTGGAGCAGGTTACAACAAATAAACATATGCAAAAATAGACAAAATAAACCCAAATATTAAAATACCCAAATAAAAGCAAGATAAAATAACCTGAACCACAACATTCCAACCCTACTCCCACCTTCCAAACACCTGGCTAAACAAAAAGACGAACCTCCAAGTGGAGGGAGTTCCCTAGTTGTGGGGCAGCCACCAAGAGCGCCGCTGTGCAGGCCGTAGCTATAGAAACGTGACGGGCAGATGGGACCTGCAAGAAGGTGCTCCCAGCTGACCTCAGAGGCTGCGATGGGACATAAGGGATGAGGGCGATGGGACATAAGGGATGAGGCAGTCTTCCGGATTTTTCGGGCCCAAGCTGTTAGTGTTTACAGCAGTAAATAGCCATTCTCTTTTGAAGATTTCTTTTTTAGTTAACATTACCGCTCCATCCCAACAGAGCCAGTGTTATATAGTCCTTTATCAGACACTTCTATTGACATTGTGTCACAATTCAGTTTTTCTCTTTCAGCTTCCTGAAAAAGCAGTATTTCACATCAAACAATACAATCCAGCCAGGTATGGGGTGTCTGAGTGGCAACTGGAAGAAGCTCAGGTTTTCTGGGCTAAAAAGGAAGAAAGTCTAGCACTGAGTATTCTCAAGGAGATGATCAAGAAGCTGGATGAAAGTTGGTACCAAGTACGTATGTTACATATTGCCCCCCAAAAATGCAACCTGCAGTGCTGCGGTCACCGAGCAGTTAGAGTATCAACCTAATCACCGATGCTCAATTGGTAGGATAGTGATGTAGCAAATTGTTGACTTTTAAATCAGAAGATCAACTTGGAAGAGATCTCCTGGATGTTCTAAAACTGCCCTGCAGCCCTACAGTCATTTGCAATATAGGATGATGATGATGAGAATGGAATATAGTCAGCATTCTCTTAAATACATAAGATCAATACAGGCTCCAGATCATTCAAATGGTTTTAGTTAAGGGTGAAGAGCTTAATTCAGTGACTTCTGCCTTATGTGGGAAAGATAGATTGGATTTTATGGCTGATACTGTGCTTTAAAAAATGTGTTTCTCTAAAGGTTGAGAATGACCCAAGCCTGAAACTGATCTACACAGAATGTCTGAGATTATGTGGAAATTGGTTAGCGGAAACATGTTTGGAAAATCCCACAGTTATTATGCAGAAATACTTAGAAAAGGTAAGAGACTTTGAAACATTTGAAAAGGATTTCCATTGCTAAGTGGTGAAAATCCATTTTTCAGTACAGTTAATTGGTTTTATTACAGTATTGAATGATGATCATTTTAACCAAGCAGTATGACAGTAGAGTAGAGGTTCCTAATCCGATTACTGCATCTACAGATGCTGTTGCAATCCTGATTGATATTTGATACATTTTGCATATCTTTTGTTGCTATCTGAAGTTGCAGGAATATAATTTTTTCAAAATAGGGTCATATAGGCAAAATATTTGGGAATCACTGCAGTAGCTGCATCTGTTATACTGAATGTTCATCACCAGCCTTGTCATTATTGGTTTTTAAACTTTTTCATCCTAGGCAGTGGAAGTTGCTGGGAGCCAAAATGGTGACAACAGTAATGAGTTAAAGAATGGCAAGATGAAGGCTTTTCTCTCCCTGGCTCGATTCTCTGATACTCAGTACCAAAGAGTAGAGAACTACATGAAATCATCAGAGTTTGAAAACAAGCAGGCTTTGTTGAAGAAGGCCAAGGAGGAAGTAGGCCTCATTAAGGAGCATAAGGTTCCAATAAGCAGGTAGGATTCTAGACTGAAGTTGTGTCACTATGGTTAATTAGCATGCTGCCCGCTGATGAAGGCATTTTGGATTGCACATGTAGTAGAGCTGATGGAGCAGGGAAATCCAGCTCTGCAATCTTCCGGGTGATCGCCAGCAAAGCCGCACGGGGGGACTTTCACGCTGGACAAACCTCACACGTTTTGGTTTCTGGATTCTTTCCCGGAGCCAAAATCTGCATAGAAGGGCTGGTGTGAATGTGGTCTTAGTTTTCAACTAATACATTTTAAGAATAAGGGGCTCAAGCACATAGATGAGGAGGACAGATGGTAGGACTTGATCTAAGAATAGTATTTCTTTGTACCTGGAAAAACAACCATAAAAGGATGTTAAAAATTCAAAATGTAGGCCAAAAAATGCCGTACTGCTTTGCATCAGCAGATGTTTCATGGTTTTAAAATGTCTCTGTTGATAGATACATAACAAAAGTTCAGCGGGAGCTTGAACTTGATGAATGTGAGATTCGTGCACTGAAGGAGGATCGTCGACGTTTCCTGTGCAAAGCAGTAGAGAACTACATCAGTTGCTTACTTAGTGGAGAGGAGCATGATCTGTGGATCTTCCGGCTCTGCTCCCTCTGGCTTGAGAACTCTGGAGTTGTTGAAATCAATGCTGTGATGAAGGTTAGTCTCTACAATTAATTCCTACCCTTGTGTATCAACAGGAAAATCAAGTCCAGATTCCTTATTCTTACCTTGTGGGAATTTCATAGCACTGCCTCTCTTTACAAGTGGCTTCTTGATGATCAGTATTTAATGCAAGTCTTTTGTATATTTAGGAATTTCTTTTAATAAACACAGGATTGTGGACATGCAATAAAAAAAAGGTTGATCTTGAAGGCTAATCAGGGGGGATTTTTAAGGTTTTTGCTTCATCTTATAATTCTAGTATTATCTCAGCTATTAAGATTTTTAACCCACATCATTAGCCCAAATACTATATGGAGATGAGTTATGGTTCCATGCATTTTGTAATGACTTAGAAGTCATCCAAAATAGATTCCTTAAAAGACTGTTACAGGTATATGGTACGTACTGAATTGGGACAATTTTCGGTAGCCAGTTTGGTCTCTATTTCAGCTCTTATATATTGGGCGAGGGGTATCTAAATTAGATCCACCCTGTTTACCGCATATTTGTCTGAGGGAGCAAGTCGACACCATGTCGGAAGCAGAAGATATTTATGGTTCAAATCAATCAGTTTTCTTATTTCCAAGATTAGTTTTTCTATTCCATTTCTATCATTGGAATCATTCCGTGCCTCTGGAATGCCCTCCTGGTGGGGGCCCGTCTGGCCCCAGACCTCCCAGCCTTTCGTAAGAACTGTAAGACCTGGCTGTTCCATTTGGTGAGGGAGAGGGGTAATGGGGTGGTAGGGGGTGGGGATACTGGGTAGATGGGTGGGTTTGCTTTTATTATGGTATACATTGTGGGATGATGTTTTAACGTATTATTATATTGTGTTCTTAACTGCTCCGAGCTGCCTGTGGCAGGAGGTGGCGGGATAAAATAAATAAATTTGCTCACATTAGCAGGCTTATTAAACAAAGGATGTCTGGCATGGCCAGTCAAGATGACATAACGAGTAATTCAGGAACACAGATTGCACCTTGGGTTCCCATATTTAAGATTTCTTTTTATATTGAACCGTTTTTGGTGCAAATTCCTAATCCTCATTTACAAAGAGCTTTTCCTTATTACATTTTCAGCTATTTGACTCTGAGCTTTTGAGAGGCTGTTAAGCTAAGACCCCTTATCATTCTCCTGGGATGTGCAGGATGGGAGCTCTTACTCTGGGAATGATCCCCACCAGGGCCAGTAGGAGACAGACTTTGCAGAAGATCCAACTGGCCATGTGCAGAGGGGGTCCATCCCTCCCAATTGCCAGTTGGATTTCTGCTTCTGCTCAGTTTGGAGGTTGATAGGGTGTGCTCCACACACGTAGGCAGAATCTTCTTTGTAGTGACAGTTGACTAACTGTAAAATTCTGTCACCTCAGTTATTTAATTAGACAGGATACCTTACCTTTTGGGGAGGAAAAAACCAAAAAAATCCCAGTAGGCCCGTCCCACTTGGCGCGGAGCTCCGGGAAGGAGAGGTGCGGGGGGTCCCTCATGGCGCTCCCCGTGCAGCATAGACCCGGCTAGGCCCTCTGTATTTAACCCCGGGCCGCAGCAGCCACCTGGAGGGGATGCGGCCAATAAATCCCTAGGCCTTTCGATTCAGCCGGATTGGTGCAGCCCGGGCCGCCTCAGCCACCCGGAGCAAAGCCAGACCTTTTGGATTTTCTTGGCCTTTCACAGCCTGGGCCTCCTCAGCCACCTGGTGCAGAGCAAGCTGTTCAATTCCTAGACCTTTGAGTGGGATGCCGCCCCCCTCTAGTGGCCGGCCTGCAGTATTGCAATAGAATTTTTCAGACTTTTCAATTACACGCCTTTCGAGCGGGAGACCACCCCCCTCTAGTGGCCGGTCGGCACTATTACTTAGATTTTTCCCTGCTTCGCAGACAGCCTCCCACAGGCGGGCTGCTTCTGCGCTTGCTCCTGTTTCCCCACTCTTTGGACAGTCACAGACGGCCTCTATCGCAATGGCACCCAGGCGCAGATGCCCCACAGCAGAGGATTCACAGGCTCCAGCACAGCACAGAGATCAAAAGACAGTAAGGCCCCCCGGGTTATCGCAAATAGAGTTGCTCCAGATAGAGGCCCTTAATAAAATTGTGTCCTCCTTGGATAGGATTCAGGAACGGGACAGAAGGCATCCTCACAAGCGACCCCTCCCTCACTCCTCTAAAGGTGGCAAAGGCATTTGTGGGTTGTGGTGCACGGCTTACCCCAGAAGGTGCGTCAGGCTGTAGTATACCTAAACGGCCACTAGAACTACACCCACCTATATTTGGTAGTGATTCATCGCCACTGCCTGGGAGCACTCAACCCTCCAACACAATGGGCATTCTCCTGTCATGTGCCTCCACGACCCGTATCGGTATCTTCGCCCAACCTTCCTTGAGGTTAGACCAGAGAGAGCCAGAAAGGACACCTATGTATGTGTCACAAGTGGGCACCTCCACAGCAGCGGCACAGTCGTTATCTCTAGAAACAAGCTTCATCTCTGCGGGAGTGCCCGGCGGCCCCCGTCTCTCGCTAATGCCCTCTTCATCTGAGTCGCCAGGCGAGGGAGAAGAGGACCCCACTACTGACCGCCTTGTCACGGTACAGACGTCCCATCAACTGCCCCTTCTGAAACGGGCTGTACCCCTGGATATGGGGGTTACAAGTGTTTCCCTCCTGGCCTCAACGGTGCCAGATGGGCTACCCCGGAAGGTAAGGGAAACCCTGAGATTCGGCACAACCACTAAGTGTCTCCTCGGGTTGACTTCCTCCTCCCTGTCGGTCCAGACCTGCCCTGAGAAGACGGACTTCTTGGCTAGGAGAGCCCCTGGACATAACACCAACGGTATATGGTCGACCCCACCAAGCCCTGATGCCCCAATAGAGGCATGTCACACCAGCAATTCAGCATCAGCATCTGTGAGGACCTTGCCTAAAGATGTTAAGAAAAAGATCCCTCGTGGTGGGCCTGCTACACCACTGCCTCCTCCCTCGGGTGATGAGAGTGCCGTGATCTCCACCAGGACACGCTCCAATAGTTGTCCCCCCTTGTTTACCCCATCAGACCTGGTGACTTTTCCTCTGTCACCCGTGGGGAGGCCCCCAGTGAGGTCTTCAGAGATGTCTGGTGCTTCCACCATGCCTGAGCCCCGGAAGCGGGAGCCGCCACTGGCAGCCAACATCCCTCAGCAAAAGGCTACCACCTCAAATCCCCGCGATTACCCTCATGGACCCCGTGTTTCCCTTGGAGCCCATGCTCCTGATGCCGCCCTTGGAACCCCTCCCTCCTTGTTGGGACCTCCCCCACTGGCCCGAACTACACCAGGACTTCCGTCTCCCCTCCTCTGGCCAAGTAATCTGTTACACCCCTTCCATCTATGGGGAATGCTGGTGAACATTGCAAGGTACGACTTTCCAGCATGTTACTGCCTTCTTGGCTGTGTGTCCCCTTATTTGCCTTATCTAGGACCCTATCCCCCCCCACCCTACTTGGTTCCAGGCCCCTCCCCTTTTATTGCCCCCTTGTCCCTTCCCCTGTGTGGCCTGCATTTATCTAAAAAGGCCACGAGATGGGGGTTTTCCACACCCCCTCCTGCGATTTCTAACCCCCTTTCCTCTATGTCGTTCCAGGACTGGGGTGGGGTGGGCCTTGGACGGGGAGGTACTGTCACGGTCAGGCCTTGAACCCCTGGCCTTGGGGCTTTTAGGAGGTCCTCTCTGCAGCCTGTGCTATGGCGATGTGCTGCAGGGGGTGGCTCTCTCCGTGTTCGTGGCATCCTCCCTCTCTCTCCTGCCATGCACACCTGGTGGTGGGCGTGGCCACACCTGCCATGGTCTGATTGGCTCTGCGGAGTATTTAGGACTGCTGAGGGCAGTGGCAGGTGTGGAGCTTCAAGTCACTTCCTCTTGGACTTGTGCTTGGCCCAGTCACCTTGTTCTTTCTATTCTATATGCACCTTGTTACCCTTTGTCTTTGTTGTGAGTAGTGTTTGGTGGTGGTAAGTTTCTGGGTGCTATTTCCCCCCTTTGTGTGCTGAGTGTGTGAGGCTCCTTCCCCTCCCTTTGGAATGGTGTGTGTTCTTTGTGGGTTGGTGTGATTCTGCCTAGTTCCCTCCTCCCTTGTTTACCCACACCAGGGTGAAGGTTGTTTGTTTCTCTCTCACACCCTGCCTTGTTTTCATGTTAGTCTGTCTCCCTGTTGTTCCCTCAATGTCCTATTGTTAGTTTCCTATTGTCTGCTGTCTTTGTCTCCATGTTCCTTCCTATCATTGCCCCTAGTTTCTGTGTAGTCTGGTGTCTCTGCGTTCTAGCTGTTCTCTAATTTCTTGTCCCTCACTCCCAGGGTTTCCCTTGCTCCCAGGGTTTCCCTTGCCCCCCTCCTCGCTCCTAGGGTTTCCCTCGCTCCCCGTGCCTCCAGTGTACTCCCTTGCTTCAGGTTTCCCTCGCTCCTCTCCTTGCTCCAGGTTTCCCTCGCTCCTAGGGTTTCCCTTGCTCCCTGTGCCTCCAGTGTACTCCCTTGCTTCATGGTCCCCCTTGCTCCCTAGTCTCGGTTTCTCAATCCTTAGTCTTGGTTTCTCGCTCTCTAGTTTTGGCCCCTTGCTCCTTAATCTCGGTTTCTCGGTCCCTGGTCTTGGCCCCCTTGCTCCCTAATCTCGGTTTCTCACTCCCTAGTCTTGGCCCCTTGCCCCTTTGCTCCCTAGCCTTGGTTTCTTGCTCCCTAGTCTTGGCCCCTCACTCCCTTTCCCCTGGTTCCTTGTTCCTTACCCCTGATCCCTCGCTCCCCTGCCTCTGGTTCCTTGATCCCTCGCTTCTGGATTCCCTGTCCCTTGACCTCAGTGATGAGCCATAGGCATTCTTGGACCAGCAGTGCTGGTATCCATGCTGAACACCCTATCTCCTTGGTATTGGAGAGCGACTGAGAGGTTTCCCCGTGTGTACTAACGGACATCCCAGATTCCCTACACCCCATCCCCCCTCCACTCTACCTGCCGCTCCTCCCCTTTCCCTGACTCTGCCCCTGGAGTCATCTGATTCCACTTCCGAC